>BQNB010028697.1:0-17889 GCA_026074375.1 Tanacetum coccineum
TATGCGATTAGTACTTGGTTAACATACCTCAACGCCGTTCTACCACTTACACCCGTCACCCTCCGGCCAACATAAACCCGCCTAAATTCACCCTTCCCCAATTTCCTTTCCGTCTTGTAAATAGGCAACTCTCCCACTTTTGCTTTCATAAAATCAATCAATTAAATTCAGTTCACAAACTTTGAAAGGGGCACTTAATGGAATATGAAATATGAAGTTCTAATTCTTCTAGTCCAGACTTTCTTCCCTTTTCTGAGGGAAACCCTTGCCCCGTTCCACTTTTATCTCCTGTTAATTGGTTATGGTTTATTCTCAAGGCTCACTCTTAGTATTAAGTAAAGTGATTGTAGACATCTAGTTAATAAATCCAGACTACCTATCATTCTATCAACATTAACCTTTTATTCAACCTTCCTTAAATCATCTAAAAATATCCTAAAATTCAATTAACAGGAGATTTCGTCACATATTGTACATTATGCAGTAACAAATATTATAAAAGAAAACTCGAAATTAACAAAACCCTCAAATTATGACAAACCCTAATTTCGAACATTTATTTTTATATATGTATAAGAAATAAGATTGAATTTTGTATAAAGAACTTGATACCTTTTTTTATGTTTCTGAATTATCTTCAACAAAGCAACACAATGAATGCTTGGACTGATTTCCCATCTTCTTTCTCATAGTGTTACTTGATCATCCTTTATATTAGGTTTGAGAATTCTCACCTTAATTGTGAGATACGTGTATTGAATAATATATAAGATACAAATACAACCAACTTCCAGAATTATAGGAGGTTACAAGATATACACAATCTTATCCTATAAACTAGGATTTATTTGAATCATTCCTATTACCCCCCCTGGACTGAAATTCTTCAAAAATCGGACGCAAAAGACTCTTAGTAAAGATGTCAGCTAGCTACAAATGTGTAGAGACATATCTGGTGTGGAGCTTTCCTGAAAGAACCAATTCCAGAACAAAATGGTAATCAATGTCGATGTGTTTGGCTCGCTTGTGGGAGATCGGGTTTTGGCTTAAGAAAAGAGCACTGCGATTATCACATAAGAGAGTGGGACGACCAGAAGGCAAAACATGAAGTTCACGAAGGAGATGAGTTATCTAGACTATCTCAGAAGCAGTGTTCACTAATGCCCTGTATTCAGACTCACAACTGGAGCGAGAGACAGTGGGTTGTTTCTTTGCACTCCATGATACAAGATTTCCACCAAGAAAGATGGAGTAGCCATAGTTGGAGCGACGAGTCTTAATGCAACGAGCCCAATCGGCGTCGGAGTAGCCTAGAATTGTAGGCGATGGAGCATGTAAAAACGAGATTCCATAAGATAAAGTACCTTTAACATAGCGCAAGATCCGTTTCACTGCCTGAAAATGGTCTTGCATTGGAGCATGAAGGAACTGACTTACCTGATTGACTACGTAGGATAGATCAGGTCGGGTAATAGTGAGATAATAAAGAGCCCCAACAAGAGATCGATAGAGGGTAGGATCATTAAATGGAGTGCCTTGGCTCGTAAAGTAGGCTGAAGTGGAGAGAGGCGTGGTAGCTGGTTTGGCGTCCAAAAGATGAGCTCGAGCAAGGATGTCATGGGCATATTTTGACTGACTTAGAAAGATACCTGAATCATTATAGGAAACCTCAAGTCCAAGGAAATAGTTGAGTTTGCCAAGATCTGTAATGAGGAATTCTTTATTTAGGCGAGAAATAAAGAGTTGAATGAGATTGGCATTGTTTCTCGTTAAGATAATGTCATCGACATATACCAGTAGATAGAGAACATTAGAATCCTTTTTAAAAACAAACAATGAGGTGTCGGCTCGGCTACAAGTAAATCCGATGCTAATGAGAAAGAAACTTAATCGTTGAAACCATGCCCTAGGCGCTTGTTTGAGGCCATATAAAGCCTTCTTTAGACGAAAAACATGATTAGGAAACCGCGAGTCAACAAATCCCGGTGGTTGTTCCATGTAAACGATGTCAGATAAGTTGCCATTCAAGAAAGCGTTTTTAACGTCGAGTTGGTGAAGAGGCCACTTGTTGAGCACCGCAAGAGAAAAATAATTCGAACCGTAGAAGCCTTGACAACCGGACTAAAGGTGGAAGAGTAAGCGAGGCCGGGAACCTGAGCAAAACCTTGAGCAACAAGGCGGGCTTTAAATTTGTCAATGGTATCATCAGCAAGAAACTTGGTACGAAATACCCATTTGGATCCGACAATGTTAGATTTAGTAGGACGGGGCACTAAATCCCAAGTAGCATTGAGTTTCAAAGCTTTCATCTCATCACACATTGCAGCAAACCATTTCGGATCCTTAGCAGCGGATTTGAAGCCCTTAGGCTCCTTGGTAGTGAAGAGAGCTTGATGTAAAGATGATGCAGACACATGAGAAAGATCCGCAAATTGACGACGCATAAAAATACCATCCTTGGAGCGAGTAACCATTGGGTGACCTGATGTGGAGGCTTGTGAAGGCGCAACATAAGGCGATGGTGGGGGCTGATCAGTATGTGTCAGGGATGCAACAAAAGGCGCATAGGGAGGTGGGTCGGTGCATAACTCGCATGGAGGAGTGTGAGCAGGTGCTTGTGAAGTCGTTGAGGGAGGTAACGGTGTAGATGGGGATATAGACATCGGGTAGTCATAACAGTAAGTAGACAATAAAATCATACCTGATGAAGTCGTAGATTGATGGCCCTTGAATGGAAAAGAAGTCTCGTCAAATTGAGCATGACGAGTAGTATAAACTCGCTCCAAGAAGTGCTCCATGTGATTTTATTGGCTACAGTTCTCAATATAAGGGCTATAAGTCATTTATTTCCAAAACAGTTTTTAGATTTGATGCATAAAGGTCAGATGCGCATTGTACGGTCATCCTTAACGTTTGCAGTGGTGTGATGGTTGACAACTTAGTTTTAAGGATAACATACTCCAACTCAAAACTTAAATAATATATATAGTTGTCCCATTTAATATAATAGTCAAGAAATACAAGAATTAAATACTTATATATATATATACTTTGGTCAATCCATTCAGCACTCTTAGTTACCATTAATTCATCATTTAAATTATAAGAAACGAAACGTTTTTTATACTAAACAATTTAGAGGAGTTTTGTAAAAATATATTTTTCGTCTTTTAGTCAATTTATTAAAATAATAAAATAATAATATTCTATTACTAGATCGAAAGATTTTGTTTTGAGTAGACTTTTTATGAAATTTCGACATGACCCGTTTGTTTATACAACTTTTTCAAGGTTTCTAAACCTTAATTTCAAACATTTTCCATAATTTACCACTTTTCGACAAAACACCAAAATCCTACATTTGACCGCATACATCAAAACACGTTTCCTTAAACGACTTTCAACATCTTATCCAAGTATGTTTCTCTTTCCAAAAGTTTGTTAATATATGCAAAATGACTAGTTTTCGCTTATTGCGCCTTAAGGCCTAATAAGGATCCATTAAGATATTCATACGTATAAAATATCTTTTAAGCCCAATACTAAAGCCCATTAGTAAAAATACGCCCAAAACAATAACTAATAAAATAACTCGAACCACAATAAGCCCTCAATAAGCCATGGCTTATTGAGCTTATTGGGTGGTGAGCTTATAAGCTCTAAAATCAATTCATTAAGATTATAAACAAGCTAATAAGCTATGTAGTATATTTGGTTATCACCATAAGCTATCAAAATAGTCCACAAAATATACGACATACGAGGTAGATAACCAAAAATACTTTTCTTGTACTCCTTCAAATTGTCGAGAGCTATTAAGCCTAAAATAAGCTCGAAAATGCTTATAAATAAGCTAAATAAGTCACTAACAAAAATAAGCTAAATAGAAAATAAATGTTTTTCAACCATCACAACCATGACAATAAAACTACAAAACCTTATTCCCTTTTCATTTTTGTTCTAACCAAAACCGTACCCTTTGTATCCTTTCGTAAACTTTTCGTGTTTGATTTTTAACAAACGCACCATACAACTAGCTTCTATGCATCATTAAACACTCAAAAGTACAAGTTAAATGTAAATTTAGAAAACTTACAAAGAGGGTTTTGAAATACGAGAATGAACGTGAACCGACTTCCAAACGTAGTTTAAACAATAACCCGGCTACTAGAATCAACCCATGACCTCTAAATCTTCATGTTATTGGCTAAAGTTTATCAAAAATATATGGTTTGTGTGTGTTTGTGAATTCGGACGCAAAAGACAGACAAGAGAGAAAATGTGTATGTTTAATTTTGAAAGCTAAATGAGATATGTGTTATGGAATCAAACAAAATATATGTGTGTCCATGTTAGACACCATAGCTAAAAACTTGGCACCCCTGTCCCCTTGGCCACAACTTAGGTCTTAGGGTGATCAGTCTTTGAGTAGTGGAGAATGTTTTAAAGGACGTACCAAGACCACATAGGAACCAGTGAGATTTATCATCTTCATCAAGGGGGTGACCAAATAGCCTGGAATTATTGGACACAAATCACCTTAACTTGTGAGGAAAAGTCAGAAACAGTAGAGGAGCCTTTTTTTAAACGACGAAGTGAATCCCTAAGAGTGTGAGTACGCTCAAGAGAATCATGTCGATAGGTGTCTTCTAGGGCAGACCAAACAGCGTGAGAGGTGGTGTGGCCAAGGGTCTCGGCCATAGCCTCTTCCGATAAGGAGGATTGGATCAAAATAAGAGCTCGTTGATCAGCAGCGATCCATGAAGCATAGGCAGGATTTGGTGATGTTGTTTCACCGGTAGTAACGGTTGGAGACGGTGAGGGATGGAACCATCAACATTACCGTGAGTTTCTGATAAGATAGGAAGAGAGAATCAATTTGGTTCTGTGCCATAGAATGGTAATTGGTGGATGAGCTTAATGGTGGCATATATGAAGACTGTTTGAAGAGGAGAGGGGAATCAGTGTTACTGGAATCACCAGGCATGGTGCTGAATGAAGAAGAGAAGATGGTCACCAGGAACTAGGCTGATACCATATTAGGTTTGAGAATTCTCACCTTGATTGTGAGATACAGTGTACTTTGAATAATTTATAAGCATACAAAATTACAACAAACTTCCAGAAATTACAGGAAGGTTAAAGATATACACAATCTTATCCTATAAACTAGGATTTATTTGAATCATTCCTATTATTGCCCCACCTTTAGACTCTTCTATGATTATGCAATTTCAGAAATACTTATTTTTTCAGAATCATGCTATGACAAGTTCACCTGATAAATGTTTATCAACATCATCACAAGGAGCAAACTCAGAGTCTGACTGGGACATGCCATAGGCGATGGGAACTTTAAGTTTGAAAATATTTTATGTTAGTCTCATCTTCGTCTACGTCTGTTCAGATCTCTCTGCTTGAATCTGAATCTGTCTGTCTGAATCTGCTGCTCTGTCGATCTGCATCTGTCTGTCTGAATCTGCTGCTCTGTCTATCTGCATCTGTCGTTTACCTCTGTTCAGATCTACTTGATATCGTTGGTTTTAGAGTTTTCTTGTCAAACTATCAATGTAGCATTGTGAGTTTAAGAGGGAATGTTAGTTTAATAAAGGATTTAACACGTTGGTTTAAGCCCATTTACTTTCTAGGGTTTTCAACTATGATAATTAAGTAAGGTGCATTGCAAATATATTTATATATGAATGAAACTAATAACACCAGCAAAAATACACATAACAAAATGTATCTAGTATTCAACTAATGAAAACAAATTAGCTTTGTAAAATCAACAAGGTTGAGGCATAAGCAATCATACAACAGGGTAAGGGTAAGGCTGTAAATTAGTCAAACTTTGACAGCGCTCGACTCAACTCGATAATGTTATGTTCGGCTCGAGCTCGACTCTATAGATCGACGAGCCTTCTTTGCAAAGATTGAGCTCTGCTTAAGAAAATTTAAATTGACTCGAGTTCGATTCGAAAAACTCGACTTACTTTTAAGGGAAAATTGCATAAAAGTGTACTAAACTTATACTCAATTTCAATTTAATGTACTCAACTTTTTTTTCTCAATTTAATGTATCAAACTTTTTTTTGGTTGCAAATGAAGACAATTAAGAGGTTACCAGGTCACCATCAAGTTACTTTTCTATACACCCTAAATCCACAAAACCCACAACCCCCCAAATGATTTTCTTGCAACCTGACATTCAGACGACCCACCACCACCACCTCCAAATCGATCACTACCAGCACCACCCAAAGCGATTTCGACCGATTTCGTCCGTTTTCGACTGATTTCGTCCATTTTCGACCCATTTCCTCTGTTTTCGACTGTTTTTGACAGATTTCAACCGATGTCGCTAGTTTTCGAACGCTTTCGATAGTTTTAGTCCTTTTTCGACCGATTTCGACCGTTTTTGACCGATTTCAACCGATTTCGACCAATTTTGACCGATTTCCATCGTTTTCGATCGTTTTCGACGGATTTCAACCGATTTTGACCGTTTTTGACCATTTTCAACCGATTTCAACCGATTTCGACCGTTTTCGACAGTTTTTGACCGATTTCGACCGTTTTGACCGATTTCCACCGATTTCGACCCTTTTCGATCGATGTCGACCGTTTTTGACCGATTTCCACTGATTTCAACCGATTTCGACCGTTTTTGATTGTTTTCGTTCGTTTTGTATGTTTTTCTACGCTTAAATACGTTTTGAACGTTTTCAAAAGTTTTATATGTTTTTATACGTTTTAGTACTTTTTATAAAAATGTAAAAAGCGTATGAAGACGTATAAAATCGTACAAAATGTACGAAAACGAAAGCAACGTAGAAAAACAAAGAAAAACGGAGAATGACGTAAACGAACAAATCGTACAAAAATGGACGAAAACGTACAAAAACATTTCACAACGTTTAAAAACGGACGAAAACGTTCAAAACGTTCAAACAAGCTTGACAACGTAGGAAAACGAATGAATACAGTCGAAAACGCACGAAAACGAATGAAATTGGTCGAAAAGGTTCCAAAACGGCTGAAATGATCGAAAACAGTTGGTAAAGGTTTGAAAACGGTCAAAATCGGTCGAAAATGGTTGAAATCGGTTGAATATGGTCGAAAACGGTCGAAATTGGTTGAAATCCGTCGAAAACAATGGAAATCGGTTGAAATCGGCCGAAAATAGACTAAAACGGTCGGAATCGGTCGAAAACGGTCTAAAACGTTCAAAAATGGTCCAAATCGGTCGAAAACGATCGAAATCGGTCAAAAATGGTGGTGGTTGTGGCTTACTGAAGGCTTGGGGTAGTGTGAGGTCTGCCAAGCTGGAATATCTTTTGGAGAAGAAGTAACTTGATGTGATCTGGTAATTCCTTTTTTTTAATTATCTTCATTTGACAAAAAAAGTTAAATACATTAAATTAAGAAAAAAAATTAGTACATTAAATTGAAATTGAGTATAAGTTTAGTATACTTTTATGCAATTTGCCCTACTTTTAATGTGTTTTTTTAACAAACTAAAATTGAAATATATGATAAGATTTGAACTTAGAAAAACTCGATACCTTCATGGCTTCATAAATAAGTATTTACACTTGGTGTATTTCACATATAAATCCTTAAAATTACCATTAATATTATATAACAAAACGCTTCATGTCACTTAAAGCTCGATAATAACCTCGAGTCGAGGCCTATATAATATCAAGATCCACAAGATCATTTAATATTTCTTGCTAGACTTTTGTTGGTTCAGCTCAAAAACTGATAAAGCTCTGGCTGCTCCAACGAGTTCGAGTTGATTTGGAACTCGGGTTACTAAACAAAGGCACGACTCGTTACACTCCTACGACAGGCAGAGGATTGGAGTGATTTTATTTTACACCACACTCTTTACTTTTTCAATAAAACTTAGAGGGATTAAATCAACAAAATATTTAAAAACTTGGGGCTAAATTTTACTAAAGGAGGTGAGCTGTTTTAGGAGGCCTAGCAGGCTAGCCTTCAGATCCGGTACACTTGGGCGCTTTGATTCTTTGTTCTCAGAATCACAAAGCGCCTTTTTTTGGATTCAGGAAGTGATTTGGGCTTCCTATAGCCCTATTCAGTTGGCCTTGAAAACACAGCAGCCGAACATGAAAATTTGCAAAAAGGCCTCTCACATTTTAACTATTTACTAGTTTTTTATATACAAATACACCTATTAAAGGCGACTGAACTATACGAACCAAAACGAGTCCAATATTGATAT
This sequence comes from Tanacetum coccineum, assembly GCA_026074375.1. Taxonomy (NCBI): domain Eukaryota; kingdom Viridiplantae; phylum Streptophyta; class Magnoliopsida; order Asterales; family Asteraceae; genus Tanacetum; species Tanacetum coccineum. The sequence goes on from BQNB010028697.1 coordinate 8,252, forward strand.
GCTTTGGACATGCATATGATTTTTTTTTTAAAAATTGCAGAAAAAAAAAGAGATTTTTTTTTAAAACACACCCTTAATTTTATATAAAAAAATTAATTACATAAAACTTATGTTCGCAACTTTATTGTTACGTTGACGCCTTAACGTTTTCCGAGAATCTCAACGTGAATTCAGTACATGCTCATTTACCAATGTTTGATGATTCAAATATAACTTATCTTCGAAAAAGTAAATAAAAATAGCTCTTTCTTAAACAACCCGCATCGCAGACTAACCTGTAAACAAAAAAAATCGCGCACAAGTTTCCACAACAAACTAGCACCCGTCGCAACGCGCGGGCTTCTTTCCAATTCCACTAATAGAGATTAATATGTAACAAATATGTACCGCATTTTTACTGAAAAATAAAAGCTTTCAAATTACGAACAAATAGAGTCCAATATTGATATAACTATATGTATGAGTGACGATATATTAATTTTATTGGTAACTCGTTTATCTCAAATCCATAGCTCCTTTTACTCACCAAATGGGGGCTTGGGCTGAGTCCAGTATTTTACCTTAAAAGATAGATACATTCAAGAAAACATGTACAATAAATTTTTTGTTCTTTTGAGTTCCAACTATTAAGTATATTTATAGTAGCCACATCATCAAATTGTTTTAATCATGAGTATGCCTATTGCTTATGTAAACCATTGCTTTTTACGCCGCACTAAACAGTAAAAAAACTTGCTTTAACCAACACGCCGAACTACAACATTAGTCCCGTCGTACGCGCGAAGTTAATTCCGATCTTACAACTCATTATATATTTGGTTTAAAAATCAACAAACAAAGCGACACGCCGCTCGTTACGACGTATGTTATATATTCGTCAGCATTCTTAAGATACGCCACCTTTGCAAATGTTAATTTTTATGGCAAATCAAAACATAATTTCTCTATGTAGTGGGGACTTTTATGCGACTTTTCTAATCTCTTTTTAATTTTATTTTATTTATCGCGGTAGTCTTATTATTTCTGTGAGTTTTAATGAACAGTTTTGTTAAAGATTATCAAATTTTTTGCTTTTTAATAACTTTTAATTGTGTCAACAATGTAAGTAAAAAGGGTGTAATAAATAAATTCTTACAAATCTCTAACAAAATATTGAAAATACAACGAAATTGTGTGTAACAAGAAAGATTACCGCGCTGTTGCTGCGACGTTAAGTTTTCGCGCGTTGTTGTGGGTATTAATTTTTTTTTTCGTGGTATCATGTTTAATAGTTTTTTTTTTTCTTATATTAAATGACAATCGCGCATTTTTATTTGCCAGAACAAACGATAGAAAGTCGTAAATAGTAAAAAATGAGAGTACGTGACGTAATGGTGGGCGAGTTTCTTGGAGAAATTCAACTATGTGATCAAGCATAAATCAGGTGCAAGTAATAAAGTGGCTGATGCATTGAGTAGAAAGACCACTTTATTGGTAACCATTAGTAACGAAGTTGTGGGTTTCGATTCAATTAAGGAGTTGTAAGCAAGTGATGAAGATTTTGGCAACATTTGGATGGAGCTTGAAACCAAGCAACATCGGGGTGAGTTTATTTTAATTGACGACTATTCATTTAATGATAATCGTTTTTGTATTCCTAATACTTCCCTTAAGAGTCAACTGGTTAAGGAGATACATGCGAAAGGATTGAGTGCTCATTTATGCCGAGATAAGACCATTGCTAGTGTAGAAAGTCGATTTTATTGGCCTCAATTAAAAAGGGATGTTGGAGCTTTCGTGAAGAGATGTGTTGCGTGTTAAGAAAGAAAGGGTAAAGCACAAAATACAGGTCTTTATATGCCATTGCCCGTACCTGAGAGTCATTGGGTCGATATTTCGATGGATTTTGTGCTTGAGCTTCCTCGCACTCAACGGGGAGTCGATTCTGTGTTTGTTGTTGTTAACAGGTTTTCCAAGATGGCGCATTTCATTCCATGTAAGAAGACTTCAGATGTGGCACATATTGCGAGGTTGTTCTTTCAAAAGGTGGTTCGTTTACATGGAGTTCCAAAGTCCATTACTTCGGATCGGGATAGTAAGTTTCTTGCTCATTTTTGGTTGACACTTTGTAGACGATTGGGTACATCTTTGAATTTTAGTAGTACCTCTCATCCTCAAACGGATGGCCAAATTGAAGTAGTTAATCGCACATTGGGAAATATGATACGTTGCTTGTGTGGGAAAAAGCCTAAACTTTGGGATGTGTCGTTGGCACAAGCTGAATTTGCTTATAATAGTGCGGTTCATAGTTCCACGGGATTTTCACCATTTGAGGTTGTGTACAAGACTTCTCCAAGGCACGTGGTGGATTTAGTTGATTTACCGGGGAAGAAGAATATTCAAGCAAATAGGATGGTGGAAGAAGTTCAAGCTACTCATGAGGTTGTGCGAGCCAACATTACCGAAGCAAATGCTAAGTAAAAATTTGCAGCGGATAAACATCGTCGGAAGAAGTTGTTCCAAGTAGGAGATGAGCTAATGGTGTTTCTTCGCAAAGAACGTTTTTCGATTAGAACTTATAGCAAGCTAGAGCCAAAGAAATACGGTCCGTACAAAATACTTCGAAAGATTAATGACAATGCTTATGTAGTGGACTTGCCAAATACTATGAGTATTTCGAAGACTTTTAATGTGTTGAATATTTATGAGTTTCACTCCGAGGACGTGAATAAGGGTAAGCACTCGAGGACGAGTTCTTCTAAAGAGAGGGGAAATGATGAGGACACGATTAATGAGCTTGCCGAGGAATATATGGAGCATCTAGAGCGTGGTAAGATAACAAAAAAATTAATAATAAAATATGGTTTTCATATTTTGATTATTGACTTTTATTAATAATAAAATATGGTTTCCATATTTTTATTATTGTCTTTTATTTTTTTTCCTTATTTTGTTTATTCTAGGAAATCCTGGTTATCTTTTTCCCCAAGTTTAGTTCTCTTATAAATATAGGGCTTGAGTTCATTGTTTAGTCATTCAAAATTCAATATTCAGTTATCAATAAAAATTTCAAGACTTTAAGTCTTTATCCCTTTGTGATTCGTCTTGAACCCTAGTTAGGGTTTATAGCACGCTTCCGTTCTGTGTCAATAAGTAACAAAAACAAAAGCATAAAAGTATAAACAAATAAATAATTAATCGAAGAATGAAGAACAATGGGACATACCTATTGAAAAGGGAATTGATTGGGATATTTTTCATTTTTTATTGGCACACTCATATGTACAACCCGATGAAGCAGTGTATGATAAATGTATAACTGTTTAATGCATACGTTGAAGTGTGTCAATCAAAAGTGAGAGCGTGCAAATCATCTCCCTGTTGAAAAGTAATTTGCTTTTGCTAAGATGATGTGAGAGAGACAGAGACTTTGAGAGACGCTTCAAACTATACCTACGTTTTACGATGTTGAATACAATGGCACTTTAGTTTATATACAGTTAAAAACTAATTTGTCTTTTACTAGGATAAAACTTGGGCCTATACCTGCTAGACATATTATAAAATTTTGGTCCCTGTGCAATTTGAACATGTTAATATCCGGCCCTGGTCTTATAACGTATCATGCATGATGCATGTTTAGAGGTGCAGTCAGTAGCTGCCGTATAGGACGGTTTCATTTTTAGTCTACATTTTGTGTGGAAAAGAGACCTTTGTATTTGGCAGTATAATGACTCACACCTATTTTGAGAACCAAAATGGATAGAATCTTATTTGCGACCAAATCTTAGAAAAGGATCACATTGTTAGAATTAACTGGTTCTAAATACCATATAAAAGGATGAACATTATATAAAAAATATGAAAGTTTAGCTATAACTGTAATTATTATCAATATAATCTTACACAGTACAATAACCATTCGAAGCTCATAAAGTGCTTGCTTCTTCACCCGTGAGTGCACTTAATTAATGGGAATAGGAGTAGCAAGCAAAGGTGTTGCCCTTAGCAATGTTAGGCCAAAAATATCATCCATGTTCATTTCTTCTCTAGCATGAGGAAGTTTCCAATCAAAATGATACACAAATGATGCCACCATTAAACTCACAACCCTATGAGCTAACGGTATTCCAGGACACATTCTTCGACCCGATCCAAATGGTAGAAACTTAAAGTGTTGTCCCATGTAGTTCAAGTCATTCCCCACGAACCTTTCCGGCTTGAACATCGTTGGGTTTTCCCAATACCTTGGATCCCGTGCCATGGCCCATGCGTTCACTAAAATTTGTGTGTTCTTTGGTATAATATATTTACCTAGTTTAACTTCAGTCTCAGTTTTGTGAGGTATTAATAAAGGCACGGCTAAGTGAAGTCGCATTGTTTCTTTGATAACGGCTTGCAAATAAGGTAAGTCCAGCAGTTTAGCTTCTTGGATTTTCCCATCTTTTCCAATTGCTGTGGAGACTTCTTCGCGAACTTTCGAGAACATATTAGGGTTAAGCAACAGTTTCGTCATTGCCTACTCTATTGTGTTTGAACTCGTTTCAGTTCCTGCTAAAAATAGATCCTATAATATAACAGAAATGTGTTACACGATGTTGCTAACATTATAAGGTTCAATATGCATGTTGGTTTTGATTGACATGATTTTGTAGTAATATTCAGATACCATGAATTAAATCAAAAATCATAGCTATTTGTTTGTAGATAATATTTACTTTAACAAAGCGAGTGTTATTTTTTTTTTTTTATCTAGGTTTGTTTGGCGGACCCCTTTCCTCTTCAATCAAAATCTTCAAGATTCTTCGATGTTGTGGTCCAAACAACTATCTGGTCCTTATGGCCTAGAAACAAAACTATTTTCTCTCTGAAGCGGCCTTCAAGAATTCTCTTCTTCAACGATATCAAGACCTTGTTTTATCTTTGGATCACAATTCACAAGTAGATAAAGTAACTCGTCTTTTAATTGGATTGAATGGTTCAATAATCCATATAGAGCTACATCCCACCCTTCTAAGCATATCTTTGAAGGTGTCAAAGTTGGTTCAAACAAAGTTGATATCTCTCATCTCCAATTTGCGGATGACGCTTTTATTTTGGGAAAATGGTCCATTGATAATGCTAAAAACCTTTGTCGCATCTTGAGATGTTTCAACTTGGCATTATGTAATTTCGCTCGGGGGACCTTTAAAATTTTCATAAATTTCGGGACGGCCCTGACACACCCTTTAAACTCTACTACTTCTTGATAGTTTTTCTTAATTCGAAATTGCCGTGTAAACAAATATATTTATTTATCTGAGTATTGACTCGACATAACGAGCCGAATTATCCAAGTCGAATATCTTTTTTGATAGCCTGGGAAGTCAGCGCATGTACAACCTTATGACCACACACTACAAAAAATGTCTTTTAGTGACAATGAAAAGTGTCATTAAAAATAAAAAAATGTCGCGAAAAGTACAAAATAATGTTGACTAAAGTTAGAAAAAGATGTCACTTAATTTTTAGGTGTTTTTTGACATTTAAAAAGTGTAGATAAAAGTGAAGTCGATAAAAATCTAATTATAATGATAAAAAAAATATAAGGATCAATTTTTGTCTTTTATCACATATTTAACCAAAAAATGTCATTAAATCTTAAAGTTTTAACTTTTTGCTCATACTTTTTTTAAAAAGTATTACTAAAAAGTTTGATTTAGTGAGAATTTTTTGTGTGTTATTAAAAGTCAATTTTCTTGTAGCACGGTGAGTTACTGGTATGAATTTACCAATAATTATTACTCCAACTACATACATATACAGACAAGTTTGAGTAATAAAGTGTGATTTTGGCCTGTTTATAGAGGAATGTTTACCAGTGAAATACATCGTTTTAAAAAGGTATACATGTTTGGCCAAAATGTTGTTAACTGAGATTATAAATATACACAATCGGTGACTAATACGCAGTCGTTTTGACTGTGGGCCAGATGCTACAGTATCGGGATTCTATTTTGGGTCAGCCCAATTTTAAGTTTTTTTTTTAATTTATGCATAAAGTAGGAGGGAAAAAAAATATTACAAAAGTTCTGATTTATTCAGATAAAAAAATACCCGCGGAAACATCTTCGATACCTAATAACTTTAAATAATCGATATGGTCACAACAACAACCCATTAATTAAAAAAAGACCCCATATACAAAAAAAAAAACAACAACACTTTTAAACATGATCCCAACATATAAGCCCATATAAAAACAAATTATTACTAATATACACATTTTGTCGACAAAACTAGCCTAAATTCACATAAAAATGTGGCCCAAAATCTGCCCAAATACGAAGTCTTTTTGACATGTCCGGGCCAGTGCCTACAGTATCGTCGGGGCTCCCCATTTTAAGCCAAGCACCGATTTATTTTATTTTATTTTTATGCACAAAGTAGGATGAAAAAAATAATACAAAAATTCCCGAATTATTCAGAAAAACAAAATACCTGCGGAAACATCTTCGATACCTAATAAAACTTTTTAAAAATAATCGATATTGTCACAAAACGTACAAACCCATTATATAAAAAAAACCTATATTAGCAAAAAAAACAACACTTTTAAAAAACATTGAGGCCAACACATAAGCCATATAAAAAAAATATTACTAATATACACATTTGTCGACAAACTAGCCTAAAATTCACATAAAATGTGGCCCAAAATCTGGCCCAAAGTAAAAAAATAAATACAAAACGGTCCCTCAACTTTTAACTATTTACGATTTTCTTACTTAAAAATCCCGTAAAAAAATTAACAAAAAAAACACAAACGTCAAATTTTTATTGTTTCACAACTTTTTTACATCATCGCCCAAAAAATATATCGAACCGTCCCAAAAAAAAAGAAATTATTCGGGAAAAAATTAACCCGTCCCAACGCAAAAACAATTTTCCCGAATCTAAAAAAAAAAGGAAATATCCGGAAAAAAATTAGCACAAAAAAAAAAAAAACATAAACCCCAAATAGCCCTAAAAAAATCTGGCCAAAGTAAAAGAAAAATAGAAAACGGACCCTCACCGTTTAACTAGTTTAACCATTTTCTTACAAACAAAAATACCCGTAAAAAAAATTACGAAAACCCTCCCCAAAAAAGAAAATATTCGGGAAAAATTTAGCCTCCCCAACGCAAATTTTTTTTTTTACCCCGAATCATACAAAAAAAGAAAATATTAAAAAATTTGAGCCCCGGCCATTCGTCATCGCCCATAAAAAAAAACCCCCAAAACGTAAAAAAATTATTCGGGAAAAAATTAGCCCCGCCGCAACGCGCGGGTTCTTTTGCTTGTTCATACATATGAGGTCACTTTTATTCTTAGAAAATATTTATGTTTTTGTTATATTCACATAAAATGATCATTTATTACATGTAATGGAGCACACCGACACGTAGAAATTAAACCCCTACCTTATCGTAGAATATAGTTCAGAGTTTTCTGGTTATTTTGAATTATATATATTATATCTAGACAGTAAGTATCATTTTTTATGGTAAAATATGGGAACATAAGGATTTACCACAAGTAAATTCTTGATGTGCATGAGAGTGAAGTCTTGTTCATTTTCATGACTGTAATCCAACAGCGAATCCAATATATCACCAAACTTCGGAAGCTTTGATTCTCGATGCTTTAACCTCTCACTTATGAAACTTTTTGTCACCGTATCGAACCAACTATTGAGGAAGAAGTTTATGTTACTCAACCACCAGAATTTAAAGATCCTGACCATTCAAACAAAGTTTACAAGGTGGTCAAGGCACTTTATGGGTTGCATCAAGCACCAAGAGCATGGTATGAAACCTTGGCTAACTATTTGTTGGGTAATGGTTTTAAAAGAGGGAAGATTGATCAGACATTGTTTATTAAGAAGCAAAAAGGAGATATTTTGCTTGTATAGGTCTATGTTGATGACATTATCTTTGGCTCTACAAACAAGGAGTTATGTACTGGATTTGAGAAGCTTATGAAGGATAAGTTTCAGATAAGTTCTATAGGAGAACTTACTTTCTTTCTAGGATTACAAGTACAGCAGAAGGAAGATGGAATATTTATCAGTCAGGATAAATATGTAGCTGAGATTTTAAAGAAATTCAACTACACTAATGTGAAGTCTGCTTCAACTCCTGTTGATTTGGAAAAGCCTTTGGTCAAAGATGGAGATGCTCTGATGTTGATGTACATCTCTATAGATCTATGATTAGGTCTTTGATGTATCTTACAACATCTAGGCCAGATATTATGTTTGCAGTATGTGCATGTGCCAGATTTCAAATTACTCTAAAAACATCACATCTCTTAGCAGTCAAGAGAATTTTTAGATATTTGAAAGGCAAACCAACTTTAGGCCTTTGGTATTCTAGGGATTCTCCATTTGAACTAGTTGCTTATACTGATAGTGACTATGCTGGAGCAACTTAAGATAGGAAGTCTACTACTGGAGGTTGTTAGTTTTTGGGAAACAGGTTGATATCTTGGCAGTGCAAGAAGCAAACTGTGGTTGCCACCTCTACAACTGAAGCTGAATATGTGGCTGCTGCTAGTTGTTGTAGACAAGTACTCTGGATTCAAAACCAATTGCTGGATTATGGGTATAATTTCATGCATACTGTCATTAATATTGACAATAACAGTACTATTTGCATTATTGAAAATCATGTTCAACATTCTAAAACAAAACATATAGAGATTAGACATAATTTTATATTGAAATGCTAAAAAGTTAATTCAAATGGTTAAAATTCATACAGATCATAATGTTACAGATCTTCTTACAAAAGGTTTTGATGCAGGAAGGTTTTAGTACTTGGTCTCAAGTATTGGAATGCTTAATCCTTAAATGTCTACACCTTTTTATGTCTTTGTAAAAGTTTTGTAAAAGATTAGTATTGTTAGTCTTGTCAATTAGTACTGCTAATTATACTTAAGACTGCTTGTTAAAACTGTTGGTCATACTTAATACTGTCAAAAAGAAAATACTTTAGATTGTGTATTTTTGGATATGGACTAACACTTGCAGCTAAATCATATTGAATACCTGATGTTGAATGTTTTACCTCTGAAGAATTGGTTGAGGGAAAGTTAATGTTTTGGATAATAGTTTTTAACTTTTATTCATGGGTTATGCATAAATATAGATCCTCATGAATTCTCACATGTCTATCTAGTCTTTTCTAGTGTGCTTGTGATGAATAGAGGCATGTTGTTGTATAATTATTAAAGACAGAGTTAATACTATTAGACATCTGTTAATATTGCTAGGCAGAAAATTACTACTGCTAGGCAAAAGTTAGTACTGTTGGGATGACATGAGAGCCAAAGTTACAACTGTTGAGTAAATTCTTATCCTTTAAAGCATTGTTTGAGGGGAGGCTACTTATGTCAATATACATTCAAAGCATAGATGGAAGGATATGTTATATCAAAAGTGTGTTAAAAGAATCAAAAACACCTAGGCATGTAAAAAGAGGTCGGGACACCAAGATACCTCACTCTAGTGGTCCCCATATAAAGGTTGGTGATGAGGCTGTCCATAAGGAGTTGGGTAACAAAATGGAAAGGGCTGCCACTACTGCTTCTAGCTTAGAAGCAGAGCAGGACAATGGTAACATCAAATAAGACCCAAT
>BQNB010028697.1:23319-53213 GCA_026074375.1 Tanacetum coccineum
CTGATAATGTGATTCGTATTGTGGAGACTGATATAGTGAAACTTGTGGTTGAAATTGAGAGTTTTGGTATGAGTTTTGATGAGTTTGATAAGGAGATTAGGTCATCTGATGGGTTGCAACCAAAGCAAGCGTATCTGAGTTACGTTCATGCATTAAACGAACTTCATTTGCATGAAATTCGTGTTATCCCAAGTAAGTATGAAGCTGATCAATATTATTTGTGTGCAAGTCCCGAACCAGTTTGACATCGGTCACAAATTTGCTCCACTCAAGAGGAAGGGTATTCAAAAACTTGGTGTTCACTTAAAATTGTTCCAGTTTCACATTGTAGATGTTTATGTCATTGAGTAGTAGTGAAAATCTCAAGTAGAAATTACGTAGTATTTCCCCCTTCTTATAAGCAAACTTTTTGAATTCATCATATAGTTTACACTCTCTTTCCTGTTTCGTCAATGAAGTTCCTTGCATGAGAAGTTGAATTCTTTCCCAAAGTTCCTTGGCGATTCGATGATTGATAAGAAGTGCATAAACCTCTGGTGGTAATCCTTGGAGAATGATATTTGTTGCTTTGACATCACAATCTGCATCTGCAGGAGTCAATTCAGAGTATTTTCTTGGTCTAGTTACTCCATTCTCCTCAATCGTAGGCCAGATGAGTGGACCATTTTCAACGGATTCAAGGATCATTAGTCCATGTTGTCTATTCGTCATGTATAGCTCCATTATGCTTTTCCAATAATCGTACATATCTTTTGCCAATAGGTGGACGATTGTCAACACCCAAAAGAATTGCTTTGTCAGCAAGAGTCGTCATTAAGAAATTTGTATGTTAAAAGATTACTGTTTGATCGAACGGTGATTGAAAGTAATTGTGTTGTTATGAGTGGTCTTTTGTTTATTTTATGTCTTGAAGGTTATACGGGATTTTACAATTCTTGACAAAACCGGGAAAACAAGTTAATGTTTCACGGGATTTTACAAGTCAAAGAAATAAACCGTATAATTTTTGTTTTAGCAACTTTGTGTGTTTTAACTTTAGTCCAAGTGAAGTTTCAAATTCGGTTCGCAAAAATTGCTAATTTGGTTACTAACGAAAAACTGTTAATTAAGTTGCCAACGAAAACTGCGAATTAGGTTGACTTTGAATTCGGCTGACTGCTAATTCGGTAGCTGCGAATTCGGTTGAATGCTAATTCGGTAGCTGCGAATTCGGTAGCTGCTAATTCGGTGACTGCTAATTCGGTAGCTGCGAATTCGGTTGACTACTAATTCGGTTGACTGCTAACCCGGAAGCTGCGAATTCGGTTGTCAAAGGGAATCTGCGAATCCGGTTGACCTTTGAGCTGCGAATCCGGTTGAACCTGGAGAACTGCTAATCCGGTTGATACTTGAGAACTGCTAATCCGGTGACGAAACACACAATTTGTAAAACACAAAAAGACACCTATTTGATTGTTTTTTCCCAAATTTTCTTGTACAACTAGTATTACTAAACCTATAGGACCCTTAAAAATGTAAACTTTATGGTTTTTAAGACAAAAAATTTAAAATCAAGAAAAGGACTTCATAAGATTTTTCGAACACTAAATTTGACAAAAATGATGTTTTTCTTTGATCCAAAGCTAATACACCTATATCCAAAGATACTAGATCAAATTTACCTAAGTAAATGATCTTTTAGTGTATGTTTCAACTTCAAAAATCAAAAAATGTGAGTATGCTTCGGTTTGGAAAAGAACGAGTTAAAAGAAAATAGAACAACACAAAAACTAAACAAGTCACTCCATGGCTCTTGGCACCAATTGAATGATATCTAATAACATACTTGAAGAAGGAAAGAGAGGTAGTTTTAGAGAGAGAGTGGTTGGATGAACACTTTAGAGAGAGAAAGTAAACATAAAATGAAAATGCATAAATGTGTGAAAACAAATGAACAACTAACCACCTTCTCCAAGGCATGGAGAAGGTTTTTATACTACCCTATTGGTCGGCCATGGAGAGCTTGTGGGATTTCCATAGGCCTTTTGACCCAATTAGATTACTAACATTACATTTGCCTAACTACGGTGTTGGAAACACGAAAAGTGTCGGTCACTTCCAAGTTGTAATAGTCTGAGCTCGTAGTTTATGTAATAATTAGATTAGTAATCTAGTCCGGCCCAAGACCCATGGGAAGCCCATTAGAACCCATGGGCTGGCCACTATAGGTACTATATAAGCCCCTCTCCTAGCCTTGGAGAGGGTTGGTTGTTCCATTTTTTTCATATTCCATCTTTATTTAATTCATCCATTTTCCATCTAATCTCTCTCTAACATCACAGCCCACATCTCACTCTTGTTCTTGGTTTGATCATAAGATTACTAGTATTCTACAATTGGTATCAAGAGCCATGGAGTGGTGTGTTTAGTTTTTGTGTTTGATTTGTGTTCAAAAACCTTTACAAAGAGCAAAATAGTGATTCAAATTTTTTGGCTTAAAAACCTTAAAGTTTTCATTTTTATTGTTCCTATAGGGTTAGTAACACTAGTTGTACAAGAATTTTTTGCTAAAAACCATTAAAAATCGTGTTTTTTTAGTTTTGAAAATTTGAGTTTCGTAGTAGTTGGAACCGAACAAGATACTTTGTGTTGGAACCGAACGAGAAGAACCGAAGTAGATAACCGAACTAGCAGAACCGAACGAGCTGTTTACTTTGGGAACCGAACGAGCTATTTACTTTGGGAGCCGAACTAGCTATTCTTATTTGGGAACCGAACGAGCTATTTTCTTTGGGAACCGAACTAGCTATTTCTATTTGGGAACCGAACGAGCTATTTACTTTAGGAACCGAACTAGCTAGGACCGAACTAGAGACAATCGAACTAGCAAGTCTCTTTGACAGCCGAACTAGACAACCGAACTAGTCAGTTTCTTTGTCAACCGAACTAGCTATTTCTATTTGGGAACCGAACGAGCTATTTTCTTTGGGAACCGAACTAGATAGGACCGAACCAGTTAATTTTTGTCAACCGAACTAGTGACACCAAATTAAATTTAAACTTCACAAACTCATTTCTAAATTATACGGTTCTTTCTTTGACTTGTAAAATCCCGTGAAACAAACACTTGTTTTCCCGGTTTTGTCTAGAATTGTAAAATCCCGTGTAGTTTCATTTCAAGACTCAACAATCACGTAACCAAACACAATTTCTTTCTACCACCGATCGATCAATTTGTAATCTTTTTGATACCACAATGACGACTCTTGCGGATAAGTCACTTCTTTCTGGAGGAGACAACAAACCACCGATGCTTGAAAAACACTTGTATGATTCATGGAAAAGCAGAATGGAACTGTATATGATGAATAGACCACATGGAAGAATGATTCTTGCTTCTGTTGAAAAAGGACCACTTGTTTGGCCTTCAATCACTGAGGATGGAGTAACAAGGCTTAAGGAATATGTTGAACTGACTCCAGCTGAAGCCATTCAAGCAGATTGCGACATCAAATCTATAAACATCATTCTACAAGGCCTACCAACTGAAAAGGATTCTTTAATGAAAACAGTTTCTGATCTCAAAAATGATTTAAAAATGGAAGAAAACAGAAATATTGATAGAGAAATTGCTTTAGAAAAGAAAATCAAGCAACTTGATAACATCATTTTCAAAAGAGGATGTGCCGAATCATGGATTAAGGCTTATGGCTTTTTTTCCTTTCTCTCTTGCTGGGGCAGCCCGCCGGTGGCTTGAAAAAGAACCCCCCCTCCGTTCTATTACCACTTGGGATGATCTCGTGTCCAAATTCATTAATGAATTCTTTCCCCCCTCAAGAACGACAAACCTTCGAAATGAAATATCCAATTTTCAACAGAAGTTTGACGAATCGTTTCATGAGGCGTGGGATCGATACAAAGATCTCCTTCGTGCTTGTCCTCATCATGGTTTCACCGAATTGCACCAACTTGATACTTTCTACAATGCCTTGAACCCTTCCGACCAAGATTCCTTGAATTCTGGCCCAATGCCGGTAGGCAATCTATTATGAAAAATTACTCCAAGATGTGTTGACGATTATCGAAAAACACATCCAAGGTCGCGCCGCTAATTCACGAAACAAATGATTGTTTCTCAAGTGAAATCAAGTGATGGTAATTCTTCTCTCCTGATATAGCCAAGCCTTCACACAGCAGTAAAGTCAGACATTAACGAGGTGGCTGTGACAACCCGCCATGACGGCTATTACTTAAACAATTTCCAAGCTAACCCCCACCTCCAGTCTTCCGTAAAAGCTGTTGAGGAGGCTTTGTGTTATCTTGCGGTTGTCCTCATAAACTTATTATCCAATGTTCTAGCCACCGATGGCAACACTTTCCCAGAATATCGGTATAGATAATCACGGATACATGGCAAGCAGTCCGTGGTAATCCAACAATCCGGTTAATGGTGCCGTTTATCGTCAGTCTAGGGGTGGTTAATCAAACAAGACCACCAGTTTTGTCAAATCCAAACGATCAAATAATCCAAAACCTTTTAAGGCCAACCTCATGGATATAAACCCGAATGGAAACAATTTCAATCAAAATGAAAATTATCAAGCTCCAATTCAACAAAAGCCAAAGATGTACCTTTAAATGAGTTGGAAAAAATTAAGAAGAATGAATGTTGTTAATATGCAAAGCCCTGCAAAGCTCAAATTAATAATAGTGAAAAATGAGTTAAGAATGAAATGGGCAAAATTCAATTCAATCTTCAATGTCAAATCAAACTAACAAGCTTAAGAACATGATGGCAAGTTTTTTCCAAATGAACACCGCTTCTACGCTCGGTATCAAGATCTCTCCTAGCAACACCATTGCTAACCCGTATGTGTGAATTGAAACCAATCACCACTCGAAATGGAGCTTGTTTTCTTGATCGACCTAACTAGCCTAATGCCCCCCTCCATTCATAAAAATCCAGAGGGAGATGAAACGTGTAGAGAGAGACCTTATAAAACGGACCGCGGAAAATGGTGAGATATACCATTAAGGTCGCCAACCTCCTCTTGTACAAAAAGCAAAACCTCCTTCCCCAAAGAAACTTTGGAGATTCACCAAAGGATCCTCTTTATACTCATATCCCCTTATCCGGCAAGAGATGAATCAAGAAAAACAAAAAGAAAAAGATGAAGTCCAAATACACAAATTTTGGAAAATGTTTAAACAACTTCATGTTAATATCTCTCTTGCCGATGCATTGATTTTAATCCCAAAATATCAGAAGATGATTAAGTCTCTCATTCCAACAAGGAGAAACTTATTGAATTGGCAAACACAACAGAATATCACCCCCTTATGAAAAAATTGCTCAGGTCATTATCCTTAAGAAAAGGCTACCCGAAAAGCTAGGGTGACCCTAGAAATTTCTCATCAAACCAGTGTGGTTTTAGTGAGAGCTCCAAGTGTGCAAGCCCTAGTCCGAATCTAGGTGCTAGCATAGAAACATTGATGCCAGCTCGGTTTGGAAAGAGTAGGTTTACCAGAGGGCTTATTTCCACCCAAATGACTCTTGCACATGCTAACGCAGTGATAATTTTACACTCCAAACGAAAGAATTGGCAAGAGATGTCTTTGTTCCTTTTGAAAGTTCCGCATACCCGCTAGATTTTGGTCATTCGTTGATTATGAAAGTGATCTCTCGTGTCCCCCTCAATCTTGGGTAGACCTTTCTTACAAGGGACGCTAGCTCGTTAAAAAAAGCTTGATTGACGTTCATGGAGAAGAAATGATTCTCCGTGACGGTAATGAGAGACTAATCTTGAACATGAGAAATGACACTTCAAGCTATTCAAACGAACCTCATCAAGAATCAATCAACATGATTGATGTCTACAATGTTTCACATGAGGAAATTCGTGAAAGATTTGTTTGCAACAAATCATTAAAGTGGTAATAGCCCCATCTCCGATATCGGGAACCCGAACCAAGGGCCTTCATCTTCTCTCCTACAGAAATATCTCCCTCAGAAAAGAAAGTGATTTAAATCTGGGAAGAATTCGTAATCTTATCGTCGCAAGTGAATCATTTCCCCGGAAAACTAGTAATGCCTTCATCTCGGCTCTAGGGGGGGGGGGGGGGCCTCATTTTCATAATTCTTTAAGTGGCAGTACCACTTCTCTTCACCTAAGGTCTCCTAATTTTTGAGATTACGACTATTTTCATGAAGAATTCATTCACCGATGAACTCGTTCATATCACATTTCCACCAGGAAATGATGATCTTCCCTTTGATGCCGAATCCGATCTTCGAGAATTAGAGTATTTGCTTAACCATGATCCTATCAAGGAAATGGATTCTATTCTCGAAGATTCGGTTGATGAAAATTCTCTTGATGAATATCTCGTTCTGAATAAAATTTCTGAGATGTTCATCAATGAACATGCTCTCGATTACTCATCCCCACCATTATGGGATGAGTATGATGATGAACTTTTTGATCTTAAAACCATTAATGATGATACTTATGATGATCCATTTGACCCCAAGGAAGAGAAAATCAAAGATTCTAAAATCTTGATTGAATGAACTTGATTCTTTCTCCAGGATGCAAGTGATATTCCTCCTTTTCTTGTAGCGTGACTCAAGTTTTCATATGAGTGATTTTTCGAGGTTGATACTTTGCCTTCAACCACAAACGGGAGGATAGAAGATTTAATCCGGGTAATACTTCATAGTCAATGAAAACCCACTTTGAAGTACACCAACTGTGCAACACCGAAAAGAATGTAAAAGAGACCATCTAAATGTATTCTATTAATTCTTAAGGGATTTTAACTCCTCCTCTTTTATGAAGCTTCCTTTCCCCAAAGAATTGCCTGGTCTCAAGATCTTTACTCTCGATTCGTGCCAAAAATGAGGAAAAGAGTTTATAACACCCAGTGATTCTCACTTCTAAACGAGTTCAAACTTCTCTTCTCCCGGAACTATCTCATCGGAGCTCTAAAGCTTTCAAAGTCACCAAAATTCTTGAAAGCCTGATGAAGATTTTTCCTTGCTCTTATGGGGAGGACATCCGTATTTTGGATGTCCCGTGTCTCCACTTCTATCCCCCTTAACCAACTCAAGTATGGGGGGATTTGGTCAAGCTAAGTGACCTAAAAACAAAGTGCTTCGTGGGTGGCAATCCATGCTTATCCTAGTTTAATCATAGTAGTAGTATTTTAGTAATAGTAGTAATGAAAATAAAGTGTTTGTTTAATAGGAGCTTCATTCGAACTTATTGGCTAGTGCGCCAAATAACTCCTTGTAATTACAAAACAGCCCCTGGGTATATAAAACATATACTATTTTACATTTCAAACCCTCAAGTTTCAATAATTTCACTTTTAGTTCTTTAACTTTACAAAGTTACACTTTAGGTCCTTATAGGTTTGAAACAGCCCCCTAGTTTCTAGAATTGACAGAAACAGTCCCTAGACTTGTTAAATTTAGTAAACGACTGTTTTGACCCTTAAGTTTATAAATTGGCACTTTTAGTCCTCCGACTTTGTAAATTTTGCATTTTCACTCCAATTAAGTCCCAACAAGTGGCATTATGTTTAATTAAGTCTGAATAAGCCATATAAGCTGCCCTAGCTTATAAATAAGCTTTAACAAGCTTATTTTGGCTTAATGGGCCTTTGGGCCCATTATGAACCCCGATAACTATGTTAAGCTTTTGAGCTTGCTCCTTTATGGCCCATTAGCCTTTCTATGTTTATAATAAGCCTAACAAACTGTTAAAGCTCACAAATAAGCTATCTAAGCTTATTTGTTGCTTATGGGCTTTGTTTGATCACGGAAATGGGCTACTAAGCCCATTAAGGGTCCGTTTGTGTTTTTAATACACGATAAGGTACCTTAGGGTCCATATGAGTTCAATAAGCCTTAAAAATTCACAAATAAGCTAATTAAGCTTATCGTGAGCTTATTGGCTTATGTTGGGCTTGCTAATGGGCCAATGGGTCCATTAAGGGCTCGGCTAGCTCTTTATAGGTCTTTTAGGATTCAAGTGAATCAAATAAGCACTGTAGACCCCTAAATAAGATCGTAGAGCTTATTATTAAGCTGAAGTTTCAAAGTGCGTGGTCTGTTAGGTTTAATGGGCCGTGTAAGGCCCGTTATGGTTTCCTTTACATTTTGTTTAACCCAAACGAGCTTGACAGTCTTATAAGCCCTCGATAAGCTCTCGTGAGCTTTACGCATGGGTTGTTGGGCCGGTTGGGCCCCTACATGGGCTGTGTGGGCTTTACGAGGCTCTGAGTGGCCTGTTTGGCTTTCTAGCAAAGTGTACGTATCGAGAAAAGTCCTAGTGACCATGATACATCTCGTTTAGCTCATATATAGGTCGTGCATTACATGCAATCGCATGTTAAGGCCATATACGCATTCCCAAGCCACATCGTTATGTTTTCTTTGAAAGTTTACGTATGAGTTTCAAGGTATTTGTGTGTATATGACTAGTGTTCACGTTAGTGTCCATGTTAGCACACTCATGGAATGTTTATGCCCTAGCTTGTCGTTAATCATGTTGTACATATATTTTATTAGGTCCTTGCACCACTTTAGTGCTATTATACGTATGCATGTGCGTATACTTGGCGTGCTTGGTCTTTTGACGAGCACACACTCACGTTAGCTTATCATATATGTATATTGGTGACATTTATAACTAGACGTGTATATTACAAATTGAAAAGTGACAAAAATGGATTAATATCAAGACTTACAATGGTCCTAGCGTCTTGGTTTTAGATTTTGAACTCACACGAAAGGTTTACACCCAAATGTGTATCACCCTAAGCTTAAAAGCTTATATACCCGACTCCTTAGCTTGTGTTTCCCCCTTTAAACCCTTGTACTCGATCCTAAGTGCTTCCTTGAATCCTTAGAGCGAATGTGGTTTGTG
This sequence comes from Tanacetum coccineum, assembly GCA_026074375.1. NCBI lineage: Eukaryota > Viridiplantae > Streptophyta > Magnoliopsida > Asterales > Asteraceae > Tanacetum > Tanacetum coccineum. Next base: position 32,232 of record BQNB010028697.1, read on the forward strand.
TATGGGTTCGGTTATAATGTAGCCGAATGGAATAGAGAGTAAATAAGTTGTAGAAATGTGTTAAGTGACAATATGAGTGTGTATTTATAGGAAAATAAGGCTAGTTAACCCTCCTTAGTCCCAAACAAACCAAACCGATCCATAGTGCATGGTTTTTGAGGGTTTCTAGTTAGCCTCAAATGGTATTAAGCTAAACCACTAAGTACCACTCCTTAATTATTTGCATGATGTACAAGATTTGCTAAGATTGCGGGACTTATATCATTTGTGTGTGTATGCACTTAGCCGCGGGTATCAAGGCTAAATGAGGATCCAAGAAGGTTTTTGCCCATTATGTAATAGATTAGGAGGGACAATTTGTACAAGGTTTAATTAACCTTAAGTTGTACAAGTACTTTGGGGATACTAGGAGGATTTTTGATGATTTCGTGTGATGCCTTGCTTGTAACCGCGGCACATAGGGCAAAGGAAAGCAAAAAGGGGTTTTACCCATTTGATATTAGCTTACTAGGAACATTAAGTACAACCCTTAATTAAAACCTAGATGTACATGTACCTTAACAAAAAAATTTAGGATTTCTAGTTGTTTATGTTTCCCATAATCGGCCATAGTGGGTACTTGACACAAGAATTGATTTAATTTTGTGTTAAGGTTTTAAAAGTGGGTATTGGTTTGAGTCTAGGTAAGTCTAGGTATTTCCGGGGTATGTCCAAATGTATTTCATTGCGAAACGTAGCCCTTTTACGTGACTAAAAAAAATAGAATACTCAAAGTACATAATTATCTTCTTAATAATTATATATATTACTTGATTGATGTAAACCTTAATTTATTTGATGACCGTTTACATTAATTGGTTATTTCTAGTCTACGCGATTTAGCTAAAAAGTAAATATTTTTAAGTAAACGTGAATCGGACCAAAATAATTAGTGACAAATAATAGGAGTCATAAAATGACCTGAAATTGAGAAATGTTACAGCTTGCTATCTGTCTTTAAGTCTCTTTGTTTAAATCTTACCAAATCAGTTTAAAATTTGTTTTAAAAAGCTTAAAGGGGTGTTTGGGTCAAGACCCAAAGTGGGTCATTTTAGGTTCAAAACTTATTGGGTCATTTAGGATTCTTTCACAAGCACTTTTCTAAGTTATTTTAAGTCTGTTTTAAAGATTTCAAGGCCTCAAGGTTGTTTTTAAATTTTTTTAAGTAGTGCTCAAAACTGTTGATGACAAAACTGTTTCATTGAGATTATTTGATTAAAATCTTTTAAACCTGCTCTTGAGTCTTATTTTGTGTCCATTTTAAGTGTCAAATAAAGTACTTTAAGTGTCTTTGAAATTCTCTTTGTGTTTTGCAAAACCTGTCAATTTTTGATAAGTTTCTTTCAAAGCATTAAACTGCCCATATTTTCAATCCAATGTTCAGCTTCTTAATATTGTTTTTAGCTTCTACATTTTTGAGCACAATCTCCTTTTGAGTAATACTCAATCTGTTTTAACTTAACTTTTACTTTGAAGCTCTTTTCCTAGCTTATTTTTAAGTCTGCCTTGTGCCCCTTGTCATTTTAAGAAAATCCAAAAACTGCATACCCTGTACAAACAGCCTTTTTTTAAGCCCTTTTTCATAGCTTATCTTTGTTTCAAACTTTATTTTCTTTGCTATTTTAGAAAGTCCTCAAGCTGTTCTTTAAGCTAGTACAAGTGGCTTGTCCATAAGGTTCCATCTAGTGCTTAAAAATTAAGCCCAAAGAGTCCCCTTGAGGCTGTTTGAATGCAGTTTTGTGAAATTTGCTTATTCGCTTATTCTGGCTTTTCTGCTTATTTGTACTGGTTTATTTTCCTTCATTTTGCTTATTTAGGTAGCATAGCTTATCCGTGTTAGCTTAGTTTTCATTTACCTTACATTATTTTGCCTCTAAGTGCTTAACAGTTAGATTTTTATAACCTTAGTGTAAAAAGGTGAAACTGCCAATTTCTCTTGCTTATTTTAGCTTATTTTCTAGTTTTCTTAAAAAGTCCAATTTTTTAAAGTTTCTTATTTTTGCATTTTTTATAAGTTTAAAAAAAAAGAAAAAAAATATTTTTACTAAAAAGAAAAGGCTCATGCTCGAACCCTGGACCTCTCCTTTAAGACATAAAACAAACACAAACACTCATAAACAGGGTGGCTCCAGTAGGGATATCTGTAGAGTGTGATCCATTTAAGTTATATAGGCTTTTTAGCCCAATTAGCATATGCTCTTTTTGCTTTGTCCCGGATTATTCAATTAAGCTGGGTTTTTTTCTGTCCCATTTTTATTTTTCTTAGATAGGGTGTAGCTTAAACTTTTTTCCAATTTGTATTTTTTCATAATTTTCCTCATTAGTTTAATATTTTTAATTAATTTTTCTTTTTAAAATCGTTTTTAATTCATAATAAATAAAATAAAAGTCAAAAAAATATAATTCTTTTTTAGAAAATTTTCTTTTATCATTTAGCACTTAGAAAAATTAAATTTGCATCTGTAGGGTTTAAATTTCAAAATTTCATTTTTTAAAGAACGGGTTTAGGTCCCGGTTCTCGTTTTTAAGTTTAAATCACTATTAGCTTTCATTTTTAGGTTTTCTTTAATCGTTTTTGCATTTTATTCGTAGAATTAGAAAAACCAAATCTAAAAATCCTTAATCCATTCAATTCACGCGATCACAAACGTTCTCGATTTTCAATTTGCACCTCGACGGGATTACGACTCCGAGTAGGTTTTGAGGGATTGTGCTTTGGATAAAAGTGAATCTTTTATAAGCCTCTTGGAATACTTACTATTGATAAAATCCTTATATTTATATATATATTTATTATCTATTTATATATACGTGTTCGGACGAAATCAGTGTTAAATCACATATGATATGTAATAAATCATATGTGATTTAACACCAATCTCACGTGTGATTTTATTAGTATATTCCAATTAATGTATAATTACATGTGATTTCTTCATGCAAGTTTCAACAACGAGAAAAACGAAAAAATGTGAAAAACGAAAAAAAGTTTGTCAAAAATATATCAAAGTGTCCGTCTATAGAAAGATAATTAAATGGTGATCGTGATGGTATAATTTGTTTTGTCTAACGATTAACAGTTCATGAAATATTTAAATTATAAAAAATAAGTGAAATGTTAAAATACTTTTTAACTCATGAATTGATTTCTTTTTAGATAGATGGTAGTGATGAGTCCCCTAGTATCTAAAATAGCTCTCCTCTTACTTTAAAGTTTAAACTTTGAGGAGATTTATTTTAAATACCAATATTTTTTTAAATATCAAGGACTCATCCTCGTCATCCATCTAAAAAAAATTAATGATTGAGATTAAAAACATTTTGATAATTCACCTATTTTTTTATAATTTAAATATCTCTTGAACCGTTAATCATTAGACAAAACAAGTTATACCGTCACGACCAACATCTAGTTATCTTATCTTTCTTTAGACGGACACTTTGATATACATTCGACAAACCTATAATTTGTTTACGTTTTTTCGCCATTTTTTGCTCTTTTCTATGTTATTGGAACTTGCATGAGAAATCACATGTGGTTAAACACTAATTAAATATTCTAATAAAATCACATATTATATGTAATAAAATCACATGTGATTTAACACCAATATTACATGTGATTTTATTAGTATGTTCAAATTAGTGTTTAATCACATGCAATTTCTTCATGTAAGTTTCCAAAAACGTGAAAAAACGAAAAAATAAAGTTTGTCGAAAGTATATCAAAGTTTCCATTTATAGAAAGATAATTAATTGCTTGTCGTGATGGTATATTTTTTTGCTTAACGATAACGCTTTAAAAGATATTAACATTTGAAAAAAGGAGATGAAAATGAGTTTTTTAAAATGTTGGGTTTAATCTCATCAATTTGATCAAATAGAGATAAAGGGTGGAGATTGATCCATTGGCATCCAAATAAAGTTTGATATACAAATGAATTTAAATCTTAAGCTTTTACCTTTTTATAATGTTATTTGTTCAATTTATTTATTGACTTTTTATCAAATTAGTAGGGTATCCGTGTGTTGGTGTGACATGCACCTTACAATTAAAATTTTTAGCAAAAAATGTTTTTCAGTTCTATTTTTTGATACTATAACTTTAAGGATGACAATAATTTAGCTTTGAATAATTTTAAGCAATACTAAGTTAAATCGTATAAAATTGTATATTACTCACGTGATGTTCTAGTAACAAAGAGGCAATAGCCGATATATTGTGAAGATATAAGGTAAACATTAACTTACTGTATGATTGTGAGCATAGTAAACATGATTAAATATTGTCATTTATATATGGTTCACTATTAAATGGATTGGATTCGATTTAATTAGTTGGACTAATCTTAAGTAAGGATAGGAATTAGGACAAAGCCCAATATGGGGCGAACCCCTTGGATGTTTAACCCCTAGCATGTCATATTTTTAACAGTACTTCCTTCTCATTATTTTCTCACAGATCCGTTATCTCACATCGTATTCCTGACTATGTCATGTAGCTATATATACTTTGCTGAGGAGGACGGGACAAATCGATAAAAAATTTGTTCATAATGCCTGCAAAGAGATGTTTGGTGTTAGCAGTGTCCAAAAAAATGGTCGTAAATAATGACCAAGCATTCTTAAATCTAAAAATAAACAAAAATGTTTCAGTTTCAAAGCTAGTAAAGCATACCTCTAAATTGGTAAAAAGAATCAATACTAACATAAGGCATTAAGGTTTTGTGCAAACCATATAGAAGTTTGACAAGTACATAAAAGGCGATGCAAGGTCAGATATGTAACAATGTATTTGTACAAAGAGGAAATAAACACAATGGCTGAATTAATGTAAACACCCTGCCAAGATGCAATTGCAAAACATTAAACGATAAGGTTTTGTATAAACCATATAAAATATCAGCATGCACATAAAAGGGCAATGCAGGTTCAGATCTGTAACATTGTATCTTAACAAAGAAGAAATAAATGCCTCGCTAAGATGAAGAATGTAAAACAGTGTTTCTAAAAGCAGCCGAAAAGAATTTTGAACCCATTATAACAATGAACCATTAACCTAAAATTCGTGGCACAACTAACAACAATCTCAAATTTTTAGTCATCAATTGTTTGTCAAGTAACGTTCGCTATATTTTGGATCACAAATGTATATAATAGGTTGACCAAATTACCAAATGACATATGTGAAATCAGAAAACCACATACTATAGAATAAAATGACTGGTCTAGCTTCTCTTCCCTTAAGGGCGTCATTCTTTAAAACATATAAGGACCAGTTCTATCAGATTAATTCATGGCTCAATTACAATCGTAAAGGTTGCTGATTTGAGTAAATCTCATGATCAACCATCCTTCAATTTTGCGCAAAAAGACAAATAAAATTAAAAATCACCACTTACGAATTATTCACAACCTATATACGCGTCCGTATTAAAACTAACATTCTTTAGGCTTACTAAATTATGCAACATATGTGTCCTCTTGAATTGATCAGACATATGATAACATACCTTGGTAAGGCATACCAACATTACACCTAATCTTCCCTCAATAAGTTATTGCAAACCTTTTTGGAAGATCCATTGCCTAGTTTATAACCAAAACGGGCCAACAAACAACACCTAATGAGTCAACTACAACCCATGAACGAAAACGACCAAAAAATTACTAAACGACATGACCGAAACAATAACACCACATGGCATAACACATAACAGTGTCATTTCATTTATGATTAAGATATTGTGATAACCGTCAAGCTCAGGCTAACAACCATTAGAGTTTTTATAACGTCTTTGATTAAATTTACTTGTGTTAAGTTATTTTGTGCTTGTCGGGTCATTTTGGGCTTGGATGATCTTTTTATTTAGAAACCTTATTTACGAACATGCCTTTAACCAACAATCCATATTTTCAGGTTACTATTTAACCTCGTACTTTTATTATTTATTTTAATTTCGCCTAAATTAACTTTTACGAGTAACCGAATAGGTTATCCCGCATACGTCATAACACATACATTTAATATGAACCTAACTATAGACTACGTTTAGTCTACATATTTTATGCATTTTTATCACCTTACGTATATATTTTATGTCATATTTTTATTTTCTGTTTTTACGTAAACTTTGCACGTTTTAGATTTTAGCTCAAGTATGTACCACCGTTGCACCTTAGCCTTCATAATGCATACACTTAACATTATATTTATCCTAAAAATAAATAAATAAAATTAATTATGATACACCTCATGGGACACTTGTCCCATGGGTGCATCATTAATCAACCCATAAGCCACACATTAGGACACATGTTGTCCATCTCTTGCATGATTAGACATTTATCATCCACATTCTTACACTTAAATCACACACTCATTTCTCCCTTTTCTCTTGAATTGCCAAGCTACAACACACCACCAACACTATACATCTTGAATTTTACTAGTTTATCTCATCAAAGTTTAAAGGTTTAAGGTCCTTTGCTTGTTTCTTGGGTTATTTTCTCCATAAAACATCACCCATCTCATTACTTCCATTGGGTTAAGCTTGATTTTTATAAAGAGGTTTGCAAGAGTTTTGACTATTTCTTGTGTTGGGTTAAAGATATAGGTTCTTGGTTCTTGTTGTTTTCACTAACACCATCTTTGTAAGGAATCACTTAGAATCTTATTTCTCATACTTTTGATATGATCATTACATTTTATTTTTCATTCTCTTTACACACTTTTGCATGTTACATACATTTATTTTGCAAGATTAAACATTGTACTTGGTAAATAAAACAAGAAAAACTCAAAAATCATGTTTTTATAAAATACGTTTCTGTGACAGTTTTGATCGGTAGCTAAAATGAATTGTTGGAAAAAATCAATAGACTTATAGACTTAGATAAAAATATGTGGTAATAGGTCTATGTATTAGCTTTGAATTGCCTAGTGGAACACGTCGTGAAGATGCTCAGTGATTTAATTAGAAAATAAACAGTAAAAGTGTGTCAGATTTGCATACTAGATTTCACTCACTAAAAACTCATAAATTTTATATAGAAACCCTTGTTCGGGTAAAAAGAGAAACTGAGTAGATACTCTAACTTAAACATGGCGATTTGAAACCGCCTGAACAGACTTGTAGACTAGAAGTTATGACATTTTTCGCAGGACTGTTGTAATCTGAAAATAATCAGCTTTGTTACTAAAGAATGTTTTAGCTATTTGACACCTTTTATATAAAAACCAAAGTGGTGGGACTCACATATCAGACTAGTAGACTCAAATATCTCTCCGTGAACATAAAAACGGAGTCGTGACTCTTTACGGTTTTAGAGTTATCATCATTTCCGTCAAGATAAATTTTTTAACAAAAAATCTACATTAGTATTTAGGGCTTATAAATAATTGGTAAATGATCAAAACTAGTCTCTATTGTTTTATAAACTTTATAAAACACTAAGTACAATGTTTAATCAATATAAAAACTTTATAAAATTTTATTTGCATTCTTTCGCGCGTTATTTATAAACCTAAGACGCGACATTATATTTTAGGTTGCTTCTAGGATTCCCTAGGCATCCGTCGTCTTATTTACACGATTATTATCACTTTTCTCAATGGTGAGTTCACGATCCCTCTTTTTAAATGTTTTATACGTTTTTGGGGTAAAATGCATGATTATTACTGTTTTATGAACTATTTTGAACTATTTGGAGTATTTGCGAACTTGATTGATTATTGTCCGTGATTATTCACGAATCCCCCTTTTTACTGCTTTCTATTTTGGGGTAAAAATGATTGTTTTGACTTGATTATAAATCTATTGTTTCCCATGTTATGACTTTACATATTATTTTTATATATGTATGACTTTACTAAATTAAGACTTTGCGTATTATCTTATGATATACATATGATTTGCAAAATTGTTAGACTTCGCATATTATATTTCTAATATGTAAGACTTGGTTAATATTGGACTCCGCTTATTATATTTCTAATACGTATAATTTTTATTAAAATGAGACTTCACTTACTGTTTATGAATATGTAAGATGCATAGATATTAGTGTTGGATGTGTGGGATACCATTCGTATCCTATTGGTTGTACTGTTCGTACCCCCTCACATTGTTAGTCCTCAATTGGGTCTTGTTCGTACCCAATCTATATGTACTTCGTGCGCTCTGCTGTTCTGGAGTGTAAATATTATAGATAACGCTATTAGAGGTCAGCCAACCTCTCGTTCCACCTTGTTCAAGAATTGCATTATATTTATATAGGGGCATTTATGCATGGCACTATATATGGGCATGGGTTTTTGACATTATTATTAACCAAGTGGCTTTGACTTTTAGACTTTCTATTTTCAGACATATCTTTATATCATGGAAGTGTATATGAATTTATATGTTACAAGTCTTGTATGGGCGGGACTTGTAATAGGATAGATTCATATGACTCTGCCATGAGGTCTTCTTTTATAAATTATATTTTTGAGACTTTTTCTTTATCATGGGAGTGTATATGAATGTATATGTTACAAGTCTTGTATGGGTGGGACTTATAATAGGATAGATTCATAAGACACCTACCATTTGGACTTCTTTCAAAGGGTTGTACTTCATTTTCATAAAACCCGTGTACTCACCAACTATATTCACAGTTGACCTGTTTTGTCATGCATTTCAGGTGATCGTCAGTAGTTTTTCTTGTGAAGGCATTTCATCATAGGATTTTACTGTGTCGTCTCTTTTAACTTTGTGTTGTCAATACTATGCTTTTGTGAAACTTAAAACTTATGTTTAAATATCAATGTTCGGCTAAAACAATTATTGTAATATTGTATGTTTTTTTTAAATTAAATTATGGTGTTGTGCTATTACCATATGCTTGTGTCTTGAGCTGTCACACTCTATGTTTCCGCTTTAGAGGGGTGTTGCAGATTTGGTATCAGAGCTGTGGTTAAAGTGAATGCCAGTTTTTAAAAACTAAAAAATCACAACTATAACCAAAAAGTATTTTTTACAAAACCACCGAAGGGGATAGGAGTTGACTAGTTCGACATTGCATCATTTGACCTTAATTAGACAAAACTTGATCAACTTTGTCTAATTCAGCTAGAATCATGGAATACCAGGAATAGTTACCAAGTATCGTGTTCGGTCGAGTCATAAAAATAAGGTCACCTGAAGTTGCATTGGTCATGTGTGTTTCATATTTCATGCATTCATGTTTATTTTATGGTCTATCGTGTCATTTTACATATGTTCTTTATCTTTGTCACGCTATCACCTGATGATAAGCACGTATTTGTTTCTGCCATGACGCGATTGCTAAGTCACATCTATCACCATCCCGTATATTATACGATTCAGACGAAGATCACCACGAATATTAGTATTTTGATCTTCTGACAGACGTCGACATGACTGCTAGTCCTCCTCGACTATCAATAAACACCACCATACCCCTAACTAGGATATCATTAGGGATGTCACAGCAAGCAACCCTTACTTTAAGAAGTAAAATCGCCTACCTCAACCCCTGCTTGAATGAGTGACGAATTTACGCGACAAAAAACCGATAAGCCACAACGTGCTACCTATTGAACCTTGACCAAATACAAATTTGGACCCCTCGCATCGCTACAGGGATACCAATGGAATATAGGTCTAGCATGAATCCACAGGAGCTTATAAGGATTATTAAGAAAGTAATGACCTCATGGTAATTAATTAGGTTGGTTGTGTTGACCAAGATAACAATTTTGTCCTGACATTTATGTTTCGGAGATGACACCAATTTGGATGAGTCAAAATCCTTTGTAACAAAAATGCGTATAAGTGAAATGTTTTCTTAAATACCTTTTAAAGAGTGGTGTTTTAGTAGTTTTCAAATGGTTGCATGGTTTGAGTATCAAAACCTATGTACTATAAGGTACGTCTAAACCTCAATTATTGTTGAATATTATTATTCAACCCGCGTTTGGAAAAATATTTTAACATATAAATTCTTTTGTATCAGTTTATTATGCCCGTCTATTATGAATTCAGAATTTTAAAATCTTTATTATAAATTACTTGAATTAAATTCTATTAAAACTCTTCTATTATGATTTATGCTGAAAAATTCACTTTGATAAAGGTTACCAAGAAATACAAGATTTTTACAGACGCACCTTTTTGCACGATTAACATTACTGAAGATTTTAAACTTTGCATGCAAGAATTTTTTCCTTACTCTACATAAAATTTTGTGGCATTTCTTTTTACATAAAGGTTATTATGATAAATTTCAAGTTATATTACATATATAAATACTCAAATTATACTTTGGTCAAGCATTTGCTCAAATAAATGTCTTTGGACAAATTTTAAAACCATGTCTCCAAGAAGAAACAAGCGCAACCCAGGAATAAATCTTGGAAACAAATTACTGTACTTCTATGCTCTATAAACCTAGAGCAGATACAAGTTGTTTTACCATAGTTTAGGCCGTCAATTGATTTAAAATCTGAAGATCTTCGACATAGTAGTAAGGATGGATTGGTTGACTAGGGTTCGAGAAGAAATTGATAGCTTTGCGAAAATTCTTCGAATACCTTTAAAAGACGGAAGGATTCTAGTGGTATAGGGAGATAGGTCCGGAAAATACTTGAAGCTAATGTTGGTCATCAAAGACGAGAAGGTACTTAAGGAATGACCGCGTCGTATTTTTAGTGCATGTAGTGGACAAAGGGGCGAAAGTGAAAAGTGTCCATGATATACCGATAGTAAGGAATCAATCCTTGATTTTTCTTGAAGATTTGCCTGGAATCCCTCTGATTAGACAAGTCGAGTTCAAGATCAAGAGTTATTAGGGAAATTACAAGAACTATGGGCAAAGGATTAAAAAGACCGAGTTCATCACCTTGGGGTGCACTAGTTCTTTTCGTCAAAAAGAAAGACAAATCGATGCGCACGTGTATCGATTACAGGGAGTTAAACAAATTAACCATCAAGAACTCATACACTCTTCCTCGAATAGACGACCTATTCGATCAACTACAAAGGCAACTTACTTTTCAAAGATTGACCTACGGTCAGGATATCACCAAATAAGAGTTAAGGAATGAGACACCCAAAGACAACTTTCAGGATGCAGTACATGCATTACGAATTCCTAGTCATGCCCTTTAGGTTAATTAATGCATCGGTTGTGTTTATGGACCTGATGAACAAGGTGTGTAGACCCTACTTGGACAAGTTTGTGATAGTGTTCATTGATGATATTCCCATCTACTCTCGAAATAAGGAAGAACATGAACAACTCTTAGATACCATTTTGAGGTTTCTCAAGGACGAGAAATGGTACACCAAAATTTTCAAGTGTGAGTTTTGGCTTTGAGAAGTACAATTTCTTAGTCACGTGTTCAATGCAAAGGGAATTCATGTCGACCCGTGCGAAGATTAAAGCTATTAAGAAATGGGAAAAGATCATGATGGATCTTGTGATAAAGTTACCTAGGACGTCGAGAGGGCATGAATCGATATGGGTTGTAGTCGATCAGCTAACGAAGTCTGCACACTTCCTTTCGATTCGTGAAGACTACAAGTTAGATAAGCTTGTTGAGTTATACATTAATGAAATAATATAAAGGCATTGTTTACCCATTTTCATTATCTTAGCCGGGATAGTCGGTTCACGTCGCACTTTTGGCGACTACTCCAGAAGGCCTTGGGTACTCAACTCGATATGAGTACTACTTACCTCCCACGGATGGATGGTCAAAGTGAGAGAACGATACAAACCATAAAGGACATGCTGAGGGCTTGTGTCATTGATCTAGGAGGTAGTTGGGACACTCACCTACCTCTGGTACAATTCTCATACAACAACAGTTATCACACTAGCATCAAATGCGCACTTGTTAAAGCGTTGTACGGGCTAAAGTGTATATCACCACTTTGTTAGCTAGAGACGGGAGATAAACAATTAACAAGACTAGATGTTATTCAAGAGACTGTTAAAAAGATCACGACAAACAAGGAACAATTAAAGACAACTAATAGTAGACAGAAAAGTTATGCTGACAATCGCAGGAAACCCCTAGAGTTTCAAATCGGAGACCAAGTACTTCTTAAAGTGTCTCCGTAGAAGGGCATGATACGCTTTGGGAAGAGAGGCAAGTTGAGCCCTTGATATACTAGACCTTTCAAGGTCTTGAAAAGAATTAATCCAGTAGCTTACCGACTTGAGCTACCACAGGAGCTATGTGGAATTCATGATATATTCCACATCTCAAATTTAATGAAGTGTTTAACCGACGAGACGCTCGTCGTTCCGCTGGAGGAATCACAGATCACTAACAAGCTCCAATTCCTAAAGGAGCCATTGGAAAAATATAGACCGTGAGGTCAAGAGACTAAAGCATAGTCAAATTCCTATTGTTAAAAGTTCAATGGAATTCGCGAACAGGTCTTGAGTTCACATGGAAGCGCGAGGACGGGATGAAGCGCAACTACCCACACCTATTTTTGAGCGCGGAACGGGGGGAGGACCTAACAACCGTCAAGCTCAGGTTAACAACCATTAGAGTTTTTACAACGTCTTTGACTAAATTTACTTGTGTTAAGTTATTTTATGCTTGTCGGGTCATTTTGGGCTTGGATTATTTTTTTAATTTAGAAAATTTATTTAGGAACGTGCCTTTGACCAACAATCCATATTTTTAGGTTACTATTTAACCTCATACTTTTACTATTTATTTTAATTTCACGTAAATTAACTTTTACGGGTAACCGGATAGGTTATCCCGCGTACGTCATAACACATACATTTAATATGAACCCAAATTTAGACTACGTTTAGTCTACATGTTTTATGCATTTTTATCACCTTATGTATATATTTTATATATAGTATTTTTATTTTCCATTTTTATATAAACTTTGCATGTTTTGTATTTTAGCTCAAGTATGTACCACCGTTGCACTTTAGCTTTAATAATGCATACACTTAACATTATATTTACCCTAAAAAATTAACTATGATACACCTCATGGGACACTTGTCCCATGGGTGCATCATTAAGCAACACATAAGCCATACATTATGACACATGTAGGCCATCTCTTGTATGCTTAGATATTTATCATCTACTTCTCATTTTTTCTTACACTTAAATCACACACTCACTTCTCCTTTTTCTCTTGTTTTTCCAAGCGACAACACACCACCAACACCATACATCTGGAATTTTACTAGTTTATCTCATCAAGGTTTGAAGGTTTAAGGTCCCTTGCTTGTTTCTTCGGTTATTTTTTCCTTAAAACATCACCCATCTCATCATTTCCATTGGGTTAAGCTTGATTTTTATAAAGAGGTTTGCAAGAGTTTTGAGTATTTGTTGTGTTGGGTTGAAGATATAGGTTCTTGGTTCTTGTTGTTTTCACTGACACCATCTTTGTAAGGAATCACTTATATTCTTATTTCTCTTACTTTTGATATGATCATTACTTTTTATTTTTCATTCTCTTAACATATTTTTGCATGTTACATATATTTATTTTGCAAGGTTAAACATTGTACTTGGTAAATAAAATAAGAAAAACTCAAAAATCATGTTTTTATAAAATATGTTTCTGTGACAGTTTTGATTAGTAGCTAAAATGAATTGTTGGGAAAAATCAATAGACTTCTAGACTTCGGTAAAAATATGTGGTTATAGGTCTATGTCTTAGCTTCGATTCGTCGGGTGGCACACATCGTGACGATGCCCGATGATTTAATTAGAAAATAAATGGCAAAAGTGTTGGTGGTGTTGTAGGCCCAGAACAGGTTGAAGTTAATCAGTAACTAACTAATTACTAATGAAGGTTACTGGATATTAGTTAAAGTCGCGTAATCACTTTCTAAATAAGATTATTTGACCTTATGCATGTGTTACACGAATACCTCATTGGGATAAAACCAAGTGCTTGTTCTTGTTTTAGGCATAAATCAAGAACCCTTTGCTTCTAAGTGTTTATGTTTTTTGTATAATTTTCCATGTAATTGTGATATGTATTTATAGGGGATTTACTCAAACTCTAGCCAATAGAAATTATGAGAGATTAGTGGGCCCATTAATCTCTTCCATAATTTGCCTCTATAATTGTAAGAATTAGTGGTTACATGACCAATTTAAACATGGTCATTTAATGCAGTCACACATACCATTGGAATAGGTCAAATTTGATATAAATATTTAATGTTGAAACCGCCCATTCAATAAGTCAAAGTGGCTGCAAACATTTAATGTTGAAACCGCCCATTTAATATAACCACTAAAAGAGTCAGGGAAAATTAGTGACTTGATGGGTGTACACTTTGTACCTCCAAACCCATTTCTAAGTATGACCCGATTCCCACAATTGCACTAAATTTTCAAAAATCCTCCCCAATTTAGTACAATTCCTTTTGCATAAAAATTAAACATTAAGATGTAAAGTCTTCATCATCTTTTTCAACAGGTTACAAGAACATCCTTGGTATGATTGTAAAACATGTGCTTTAGTCCACTGAACATTCAACTTTCTACATTGAACTTAGCTCCCAAGTTTCCTCAAGAGGGAGTTGGGTGTCCTAGCATTCAGTGACTAAGTATTGATCCCACGCCTTGATCGATTCTTTACCTTGTAAAGTGTTTGTTACCTTGGATGAATCCAAAATAACAATGGTTGAGACTTTGTTTGTATATCAAAGTGTATGCGGAATCTACACTTTGATACTTTAGAAGTATTAATCAATGGAACAGTACTTAAACAAAGAACAATGAACAAAACATAAAACTGCTTCAATATTATTGATAATACGAGTACTCTTGATTAGTACTAGGGTTACAAACCTTGAATCTTTTCGTTCTTTTTCTAAGATGTATCTCTATCTCTTAAGCATCTAAAACCTTAACCTAGGATCTCCTTTTATACACCATAAGGAGTCCTTTACAAGATAACTACCGAACTTTTAGGATCAATAACAATCCTAATCATATAAAAATCTTCCTAAAATATAAACGATATACATTCCATATTTATCTCATTATATCCTTATCTCCAAGTCAACAGTCTTTGTACATCATGTAGTTATTACTCTTGTCTTCTTGACTATGTAGTAACTAACACTTGTCCCTCAGTATAGTTTGGTCACTGGCTTGTAGTACTAACTCCATTTGTATTGTTAGTTATACCTTAGCAATATTAACTCTTGATGAAGATTTAGTCCCAACAATCCTCCCCTAAACTTGTGATTTATCTTCAAATCTCAATTTCTTTTGGATTAAATCTTCTTGTCTTCTGATGATGATTCTTTCAAACACTCTTCTACTTCTGCACTTGAGATCTGATGAACTTTAGTAATTCATATGCTTGTGTACTCTTATGATCACAACTCCATCTCTTATTCAACATCCTTTGGTATCATCTCTTGGACTTAGAGGGTTTTTCTTCTTGTCAGCATATGTATGGCTATATAACCATTTGCTATCAGTAAATGTGAATACCACAAAAACTAATGATAAACTCCAACTTATCACATCATATTAATGATGATTTTCCATATTTCATCTTCTTTATCAGGCTCAATAAAGTATGTAAATTCTCCCCAAGAGCACTCAAATCATATCCTTCTAGTCTGAAGCACGTTTAACCTTTCTTGACTAGCCATGTGTAAGGACATAACATCTTGTCTATCAAGTCTTCAAGCCATCTCACTCAAAATCTGTATAGTTCTTGGAAATGCAATCTCCTTTGAAGACTTAATATTACATGAAATTTCTTATAGTTCTTGGAACTGCCATCTCCTCTGAAGATTTGATAATACATGAAATTCTCTGTTAGAACATAAGTCTTCCAATCCATAATTGGATATTTTGTAGATAGAGATTCAACATCTTCTGCAAACTCTTCTCTTGGAACTATGTCTAAGTATCCCTTGAGATCTTCCTTCTCAATTTCTTCTTCCATCTTTTGTCTCTTAACAGTACTTCTTGTGCTTTTTCTTGGAAGAGATTTCTTTCTTTTTGCTCCAGATTCTTTAGACACTTCTTTCATTTCCTTTTGTGTATCAACATCTTCTTCTTTAATCTTTTCAGGAGACTTCATCTTTTCACTTCCATGCTCGATAGGCTCAATGTGTTGGTTAAAATCCCAAACCTTTTGAAAAATTGGCCTAATCTCATTATAAGACATTCCCTTGAAATCACTAATCTTGTAGTTTCCTTGATTTTTTAAGTATTTAACCATATTCCTTCTTGCTTGGGCAACTGTCTTTGGTTTTATCTTTAGAGCATGATACCTTATGACTGGAAGATCATTCCAATCTCTCTCCTTAGTTGACTTGGCTTCAGACATAGCTCTTTACCTTTCCTCTTCATCCCACTATCTAGCAATTTCTTCATCCCTTGTAATCTGTGCCCTTTGTTCTTCATTCATTTGTTCTTGCAGTCTGATGGCTTCAGCAAAACTCAACCTTTCTTGTTCAATCTCTTTCTTAGACTTCTTCTTGGGCTCAGGCTCTGTCATTATTGTTTTTCCCTTGTCTTTTATTGTCCTTTCCTCTTCACTCCTTCTTCTATAAGTAACAGTTCTTCCAGCAATACTAATATTTTCCTCAGCAGTACTAATCACTAGAACTTTACTAGCAGTACCTTTTGTTGCTCCAGTAGTACTAACTTCAGAATTCCCTTTCTCACTGCTTCCTTGATCTTGAATGACTTCAGTGGGAGTCACTTCTTGAATAATAGGTTCAGTTTCAGTTCTTGCTTTCTCTTGAACCTTTGCATCAGATAATTTCCTTCCCTGTTTAGAAGAATCATCTTCAACATCTTCATCATCTTCAGAAAGGACAACCCGAGCTCCTTTCCTTGCTGTCCCAGCTTTGACTTTAGCCTCTAATTTCTTTACCCTTAGAATGAGCATAGTGACAGCAACACTGTAAGTTTACTTGGTCTTCTTCAAGTCATCCTCCAAGACTCTAATTCTCTCAGATAGTTTGGTAACCAAATTAGTCAATTCAATTAGTTTCAAACTACCCTCATCCCTTCCATGTGAGTGAATAGCATGGAGAGGTGAGTCATGGGGTGTAGGAATATGTTGTTCTGCTCCAGGTGATGGTTGGGTTGGTTGTGTTAGAGATGGGAATGATACAACAGCAGGGGTATGATCAGGTGAGTGTTCTATTGAAGGTGCAGGTGAGTGTGAAGGTGAAGG
Source organism: Tanacetum coccineum (assembly GCA_026074375.1). Lineage (NCBI taxonomy): Eukaryota > Viridiplantae > Streptophyta > Magnoliopsida > Asterales > Asteraceae > Tanacetum > Tanacetum coccineum. The sequence continues at coordinate 49,499 of BQNB010028697.1, forward strand.
TTTAGGTGAGTGGGAAGGTGAAGGTTTAGGAACATGTAGCATAGTTGGGAATAAATCAACTTCTTGGCCTGAATATCCCTTTGTAGGCCTCTTCATATTGTTAAAAACTTTGATGCTAAGAGAGGGTACATGATATGTTCGTGAGTGTTGTTGAAGTTGTTTCCTTTGCATATCTAAGCATATTTGAATGAACCTAGGGTACATTAAAAACTTATGGGGGCTTGAAATATTGGACACCATATGCTCAAAAATCAACCTAGAAAAGTTAAATGTCCTATTGGTAGCTAAACAGATAACAACAGTTGCAATGTTGCTACTAAACTGCTCCCATGCAGTCTTCTTTGGGCTAAGACAATGAAGAATAGTGTGGATAAGAAACCTCCATTGAGGTGAAAAATCACCCTTTTGAAAAGTTAACTTATCTGAATCTGTGTGATATCCTATGAGTGCCAACTGCTCAAAAATCTCCGAGTTGGGAATAGAAGTAATACCATCATGATTATCTAACTTGAGATGCCTTCGTAAAGATGCTTCAGTGATAGTGTTTGAGTGACCATCAATGGTAGCAGTAATCTGGACTTCTCCATTAGCATTAGCAGTAGCTTCAACAGACCTCCAAAATTGTTTGATAAAAGAGATATAAACATCTGGCTTCTTTGTGAGTGCATAGAAAATGTGACTTCGATTTAGGAAATCGATGACATGATGAAACCCTTCACTTCCTGTAGATTTCTCTAAAAACACGACCATGTTTTGCTTGTCACAAAATTCCAAATTTGCCATGAATAAAAGTGTGAGTAATCGTGTGGGATATGATCGTTTATGAAAGAATGAATGCTGGAGAAAGTTAATTAAGATTATATAGAGAAAACGTAGAGATATGGTTTGACCGACTTAAGGAAATTGAGTTTATCGTGATTAAATTAAACGTATATATAGAAGGATTATGAAAGTCCAATTAGTCAAACCCTATATCATAGGTATTTGGCAGAAATATCTCAACGGCTCTATTAATTAATGAAAAATTCTGTTAGGGCTCAAACATTACTAACGGTCATCCAGCAGTACCAAATTTGGCCTAGCAGTACTAAAATAAGACTAGCAGTATTAACTTCTACACTAAAAGTAGTACAAACTCCAAACTTGTGCATCATTTAAAAAAATAACTTCACACAATCTCTCTTTCTGTTTTTAAGCTCACATTTTATCTCTTAATTCTTTTAACTTACTTTGCACTTTATCTATTTTTCACACATCTCTCTTTCTGTTTTTAAGCTCACTAATTCTCTCTATTCTTTTGGCTCATAAAATCACACAAAGTATAGTTTTTGGCAAACTACCAGCCATTAACGGATTGGGTTAAAGCCGTACAATACCAACGAACTTTAACAAATTTATGGATTTGGTACGTGAACTATTTTAATTATCTATTAACGTAACGTACTTTCATTTTTGTCTCGATTTGCCATAATTCAACTGGTTACTGGATAAAAACTTTGAAAACCGGCTAATGTCCTACGTGTAATAATAACCCAACTAGTTTACGTACCAAATCGATAAATTTGTTAAAGTTCGTTGGTATTGTACGGCTTTAACCCAAATATATATTGTTAGTGGGAAACCTACGTGACATGTCCACGTAGGATTAGTTAGACCTATCTGGTAAAACAAGTTTCATTGTGCAACTCGACACAAAACCTTTAAGTACGTTACGTTAATAGATAATTAAAATAGTTCACGTACCAAATCGATAAATTTGTTAAAGTTCGTTGGTATTGTACGGCTTTAACCCTAACGGATTTGAGTAGTCTTTACCAATAGTCGTTTGCTTTGGACTAGCCAATGCTTTATTGTAAAAACATGGTGCATTGATAACCATATAGTTTTGAGTAAACTATTAACTATCAACGGATTTGAGAAGTCTTTACCAGTAGTTGTTTGCTCTGGACTAGTCAATTCTTGATGTCTATAAGACATGGTGAACTGATGACCATTTGTGGTGTGGTGTTAAAACCAACACTTTTAGGAACAAACAACATTTCTCCCCTAAAATAATGCATCATTGAGTAACCAATTTCACACTTCATTGCTTATCCTGAAAGAGTTAGCTCAAAACCAATAAAAACATAATCTAACTATTTTTCTTGTTAAGCAGTATTAAATGTTACTAACAGGAGTAGAGGCAGACTTCACATCTGTGTAGTTGTACTTTCTCAAAATCTCATGGACATATTTATCTTGACTGATAAAAATGCCTTTCTTTTTTTGTTGGACCTGTAAACCCAAAAAGAAGGTAAGTTCTCCCATAGAACTCATTTGAAACTTATCCTTCATAAGCTTCTCAAACTCATCACATAACTCCTTCTTTGTAGATCCAAAGATAATGTCATCCACATATATTTGAACAAGCAAGATATGTCCCTATTTTCTCTTGATGAATAATGTTTGGTTAATCTTTCCTCTTTGAAAACTATTGTACAAAAGATAGTTGGCCAAAGTGTCATACCAAGCTCTTGGTGCTTGATGCAGTCCATATAATGCTTTCACTACCTTATATACTTTATCAGGATGATCAGGATCTTCAAAACCTGGGGGTTGACATACATAGACCTCCTCTTCAATCTGACCATACAGGAAAGCACTTTTTACATCCATTTAGTAAGACCTAAATCCATATAGAAGCATATGCCGGAACAATTATTATTGCCTCAATTCCTTTGCATGGAGCAAAGAATTCTTCATTGTTATGCCTCTTCTTGAGTATGTCCTTAAGCAACAAGTCTTGCTTTGTTTCTGATGACAATTCCCCTTTCATCTTTAATGTTTCTGTATACCCACTTTGTACCAGTTGGTCTATAACCTTTAGGTAAATCCACAAGAATCCAGACCTTTTGCAGTTTGAACTAAATAAGTTCCTCCTGCATTTCTTCTACCCATGCTGGATCACTAAGAGCTTTAGAAACCCTTTTTGGTTTTTCAGGATGAGAGGGAAACAGCAAAATAAAAAGACATGTATGAAGGTCCTGATGACTTTCCATCATATATGCACTAAGAAATCCTAGTTCAGGTAAGAAAGTGTCATTTTTCGTGTTTGAATAGATGACTGCACATCACCAATCACTATGATCAATTTGGGAGTTCTTTGGGGAATTCTTGTGATTGTTGAGGAGTGGTAGGAACTGCATAAGATTGTGGAATGTTCCCCAATTCAATTTCTTGGTCCTCTACTTGTGTGTCTTTAGATGCAGGACTAGGTCCTATCAAGTCTTTAGGTATAGTAGAATATTAAATCTTCAGGAGAAGAGCAGTATTAACTTCTACTACCCACCAGTTTAATTTCTGGGCTGCAATATTAACTTGTTGCATCAATGTACCATTATCCTTTAAGACTCGCTATCTTCATGAGACGTCTCTGTAGCATCATTTCTCATCTTGTAACCCATCATTAGCATCAATTCTTGGTGCAACATCACCAAAATATGAAGCATCCTTCTAAATTGGCATTACAATGCAATCTTGATTATCTGGATCTTGTTGAGAAGATGTACTAGACTCAGAAGCTCCTTGTATAGCTTGCCTTAAAATTTATATTCTTAAAATTTTTAAGGATCTCAGTTGTGGAAACCTAGAAACACGTAATAGGTTCTTTGATCGTTTAAGCTCAGGCTGTTTAGACCTTTATCTAGGATAATATCAATGTTCATAAGTTATAAAA
>BQNB010028698.1:0-42006 GCA_026074375.1 Tanacetum coccineum
AGTCATCGGTCTGTTTTTTTATGAATAAAACTTTAAGTTTCCTCAAACCTCGCGCTCGCGGTCTTTTTTTTATGAATAAAACTTTAAGTTTTCTCAAACCTCGCGCTCCGCTGATCGTCCCGCAACGGCGCGCGGTCGCCAGGTTTTTTTTCGCTTATTTTTTTTCAAAAAATTTCTAAAATAAAATTTTCTTTTTTTTTCCTCGGAATATCCTCTCGCATGCATTAAATGGCCTTTTGCATTTAGTGTCCATTAAATGCACCGGGTTGACCGGGGTGCATTTAATACGCCGGGTCAACCCTACCCGGTCCGATCGGTTTTTTTTTTTTTAGAAAAAAAAAATGTTTTGTTTTTAAATACTCTCTCGCACTTTTTTAGTCATCGGTCTGTTTTTTTTATGAATAACAATAGAACTAACCACGCGCTTCAGGTGCATTAAGTTGCATTAAATGCACCGGGTTGACCCGACCCGGTCCGAACATTTTTAATTTTTTTTTTTAAATTGTTTTTTTGCTTTCTTTTCCAAAATATTCACTCGCATTTTTTCAGTTATCGGTATTGTCGGGTCGACCCGACCCGGTCCGCCCCGACCCGGTCCGCCCCGACCCGTTCCTTTTTTTATTTACGAAATAGCCCCTCAAATATTTACGAAATACCCCCTCGCACTATGTGTTAAATTACGAAAACTACCCTCATTTTAATTTTTTTTTATAAAATACCTCTTTCCCCACTAGCGGTCGACCGTTAGTTTTTTTTAGAATGCACCAAAACAGTGCTTGAAATCGGTCGTTACTTCCGTTAATTTTTTTTTTTTACAAAAATATACCTTCTAACACGTCCAACCAAAAACACCGGCCGCCAAACATCCCGCCGCGGAGCGCGGGTGAACCTAACTTGTTAATGTTTAAGTATGAACAACAAGAAATAAAGCAATTAACTTACATTTGGCCAACTATTAACAAAATAGGCCATATATGAGTGGCATATAAGTGCTCACTTTTGCACTACCTACCTAGACGAAACTATTTAAGTCCTATAACAAATGCCCAATAACCTGACCAAAAGAGGGCACATCCATGTGGCATATAGCTGCTCACTTTCCTTTAGTTTACTTACAAGCATATATAATAAACTAGTGTTTTGTGCAAAGCATACAAACACGCAAAATAATGCACATGAATTGTTTTACGAACTGGAAATCATAAGAAAGTATGACATCATGGAGTAGCTTCTTATGTTGATCCCACACATGCTAACTTTGGTTCTTTTTTCTGGTTGTTGATCCTTTGGCTTTTGCGTGTTGGAATAAGTTGGACTGTTTCCCCATTTCTACTTGGTGTCACATTGGATAAGTTACCTTCAAGTTAAAACATGGATGCAACAAGTTAAAAACTGCAAAAGCAGACAAAAACAACAAAAGCAGAAAAAATTTACATACCTTCAAAAGCAACTTGTGTATGTGCATTAGTTGTTGTATAGTCAGCAACATTTACTCCAAGGCTCTCACTTTGAATTCTTCCTACACAAGCTTTGAGTTCTAGTACAACACCATTGTCAACATTGTCTGCATTGTCACCATTATCAACATTGTCTACAGTGTCATCCAAAGATTACATATCATCAACACTTGGATGTAAAACAGTTGGATGTACAACAGTTTCATCAATGAAACGATTGACATTGTCATCCATAGGAAAATTATAAACCTCCATATCAACATCTAGTATCATCATTTAAACATCACGTGACCCAACCTTAGTTCCATCACTCTTTCTATAATCTCATTCTCAAAAGCACCTTCTATAATCTCATCATCAAAAGCACATTCCCCAACCACATGTTTAGCCACATTAACATCGACTAGATAATCCTCAAAACCTAAATCTTCTTAAAGTAAACCACCAACATTTCCTTTAACAATGTAATCCTCAACATTTAAATTATGTTGAGCTATTGTCTGACCAAGTACTGAGTCCATTGAAACATCCAAATTCTGAGCACCTAGAATTCCTATTATATCTACATATTCCTCGTTACAGTACAACTTATGGGACTAAACATGCCTTTTGTTAAGTTTCGCAACGTGTTAACCGAAACATGTTGATAATTCATGAGTTAAACGACTGAATGTAAGTTTCTTATGTTAGATTTAAAAAGCTATCATGGATAAGCAAACAATCACATAAAATTTCCATCAAAATATATTTCGTATAATGAAATCTTTTGGATTATATCATATTATTTTGTAGTCACAAAAGGGATCATACCCTTAGGCTGGTGGTAGTGGTCACCAAGCCTCATCATCCACCTCAACTTCACTTCAGCGCCACCTCAGTTTTTTCACTCCTCTCACCATACCTTACCATTCAAGTGTTTTGGTCACCATACCTCACCTTTTATTAAAATATCACTTTATATAAAATATACTCCACTAAATACCTCACACACACTCATATACTAAATAAAAAACATTAAAAGAAAAAAAATGCCCACTTCTTTTTCATGCTCACGCTAGGTGAGCACGTCACCAATCTTCCCAATTTTTGTACCACCTCACGCGCGAGTTTTGAATGAATTTTTGGGCTTGGTCCGTGAACATAGAAAGTTACAGATTGGCTATCTCTTCCATAAACTAAATTTCATCCGAGTCTATTAAAATACTCAAATCAGCTCCCAATCGATACCAAGCACGATCAAGTTCCAGGTAGTCCAGAGGGAAAATATCCTAACACAACTATTTGATACGTTGCTCAACGGTAGTCACCTATCTCACGCCACATTCCCTTTAGTCTTAGTCCCACACACACAAATATCACATCATATTTATCCTTTAATCGCCTCTTGACCACATGTTAACATGGTGCATGCTCATTAGATACCATATAAAGTTACCATGTGGAGTTAATATGAAATCTTCAAAAGTAAGCGACCATACACTTGCAGCCACAATAGGATTCATAAGCAAGGCATGCACTCTTTCTCCATTTTGATTGTTTAATCGCAGCATAGAACACTTCTCTCGCGTACTCAAGTGCCTAATAGAATGCATACATGATTGTTGGGATTAAAAGCCTTCTTAATACTGCTAGTATTACTGCTGCTTATAACAGAGTTAATGCTGCTCAGTTGTGTTAGTGTTGCTCAAGAACTTCAGAGAAAAATGCTAAGTGTTTACTACTGCTAGTACACAGTTAGTACTACTAGTGTAAAGTTACTACTGCTAGTACAGATTAGTGCTGCTCAGAGACTTAGAAGAAAAACTGCTAAGTAGTTACTACAGCTAGTACAAAAGTTACTACTATTAGTACAAAGTTGATGTTGCTGAAGGAGTTAATGCTGCTAGTAAAGAAGTTAGTACTGCTTATGTGATTTATATGAGTTATTTGTGTAAAAGATATGTATAACTTATTTATTTAAAAGATTTGATATTCTTAGAAAAGTATTGTAAGCCGTTTAGGACTCCTTGGTGTATAAAAGGAGGTTATAGGGCATAGAGTTTGATACGAGTCATTCATAGAATTATCATAGCTTCAAGGTACTTTGTAACCCTAATACTTTGAGAGTATTCGTATTATTAATAATATTGAAGCTTTTGTTTGTTGAATTATATGTTCTTAGAATTACTGTTTCATTGATAATTCTTCTAAATATTAAAAATTAGATTCCGCATAATCTTTAATACATTCACACAAAGTTTTTACTATAGTTGTGTTAGATTTATCTTATATAACTAATCCTTATAGAAGCTTAAGGAATTCGATCTATTGCATATATGGATCAACAATTGGTATCAAGCTTGTTGCTTTGAGAAACTTAGCTATGAAGATATGGATCAAGATTTCTGCACACATGGTGGCCTGCAATCTAAAGATCCCATGCTCAAACCGGTGATTTTTGAGTTATGGATGAAGAGATTGAACAATACATCCAGATGATAGACATGCACTAAAAATAGGTCATATAGATGGGTGCAACCTTACCAAAAACAGCAGCTGTGGAAGGTTTGAAAAAAGGATCCTATTTCATCTGCTGAAATAAGGCTCAAAGAAGATCAAAAGTAAAAGTCTATAAGTACATTAATGATGAATGAACATCAGTTAAAGTTTAACTCTATAATGGATGCAAACTCTTGCTGAAAGCTGTAGAAAAAGAATTTTAAGGAATAGCATATCTACAAATAAGATCAAAGAAATCTCTTAAAGCAGCAATATTGAAAACTCATTGCTCCAACTCAAATAGCTTTAATCAAACCTTTGATAGGCTTCAAAAGCTGTATGATTCAGTTTGAAGCTTTTAAGATGAAAAGGCTTTCACAAGAAGAAAGATTAATCAAAAGTTATTAAAGAAGCTTTGTCCCATGAGTGGAACACACATTGCTGTTGTTGTGGATGAATAAAGCTGAGTATAGAAATAATGAGCATGGTGAACCTCTAATAACAACCTCAAGTGTATGACCAGAAGACAAAGGGATGTCTAGCTCAAGTTCAAGCACACAGAAACATGGGTTTTTGTTTTTTTTTTTCTTTTGGTGTCCCTCTTAAAAATAACAACACTACAGCTCTAATAAAATCATTTAATGCTCTTCATAGGGAGTTAACTACTGTTACTGCTAGCACTCAAGTTAATATTGCTTACTCTACAAATATTGATAACTTGAGTGATGTTGTTATTTGTTCATTCTTTGCTAGTCAACTAAATAGTCCTCAACTTGCACATGAGGACTTGCAACAAATCCCTATTGATAACATAGAAGAGATGGATTTGAGATGGCAAATGGCCATGTTGACTATGAGGGCCCGAAGGTTTTTGAAGAATACAGGAAGGAAGCTTACTGTTAATGGCAATAAGACTATTGGTTTTGATAAGTCCAAAGTGGAGTGCTACAACTGCCACAAGAGGGGACATTTTACTAGGAAGTGCAGAGCTCCAAAAAATCAAGACAACAAGAACAAGGAAAGCTCAAGAAGGAGTGTGCATGTGGAAACATCTACTTTCACAACTTTGGTATCATGTGATGGTCTTGGTAGAAATGATTGGAGTGATCAGGCAAAGGAAGGACCTAATTATGCACTCATGGCTTACTCATCTTCAAGTTCTGACTTAGAGCTATCCAATGATTCAAATTGTTCAAAATCTTGTATGGAAATTGTTAAATTACTTAAATCTCAAAATGATCAACTATTAAGAGATTTAGAGAAATCTAGTTTAATGGTTTTAGGTTATAAAACATGTCTAGAATCAGTAGAAGAAAAACTTGAATTTTATAAAAAGAATGAGTCTATTTATGTAGAAAACATTAATGGCTTAAAATGGGATATTCAAGTAGGAGAAATAACTATAAGAGAGCTTAGGAAGAAGCTTGAAAAAATTCAAAAAGAAAAAGATAACATTCAATTTAATGTAGATAAATTTGAAAATGCATCTAAAAGTTTAAACAAGCTCATAGAGTGTCAGATTGTTGATAATTGCAAGAAAAGTTTAGGCTATGAAAAATATAATGCAGTTCCACCTCCCTACACAAGAAATTTCATGCCTCTAACAACTGATTTGTCTTTTACTGGTTTAGATGAGTTTGTTAATAAACCTGTAGTTGAGAACTGTAAAGCTATGTCTAGTGAAAAAGAGCTTAAGGTAGTTAGGAAAAATAATGATGCTCCAACTATTGAAGAATGGGTGTCAGATAGTGAGGAAGAAAATGTATCTCAAACTAAAATTGAGAAGAAAACAGTTAAGCCTAGTATTGCTAAGATAGAGGTTGTCAAACCTAAGCAACAAGAAAAAACTGCTAGGAAAACTGTTAAACAAGTTGAGAAATACAAGCAAAACACTCACAGTCCAAGAGGCAATCAAAGAAATTGGAACAATATGATGTCTCAAAAACTAGGAAGCAATTTTGAGATGTTTAATAAGGCATGTTATGTGTGTGGAAGCTTTGATCATTTGCAAGTTGATTGCAATTACCATCAAAAATTGTTTCAAAATCAAAGGATGGTAAAACCTGTTTAGAACAATACTCAAATTGTGAATCATCAAAACTTTACCAAAAAGACTCACCCTTGTGCTTAAAAAACATGGTTCCAAGAGCAGTACTAATGAAGTCTGGCTTGGTATCAATTAATACTGCTAGACAAGTTAATGCTGCTCACTCAAAAACAACAGTTAATGCTGCTAGACCAATGCCATATCTTTCTAAAATAGCACATTCAACTGTTAAGAAGCCATTCATAAGAATACAGCATTTAAAAACGGTAATATTAATCAAAGGGTTAATACTGTTAGGGGTAATAATTTTAACACTGATAGGCCAAAAGCAATAGTTAATGCTGTCAAGGGAAATAATTTTAATATTGTTAAGGCCTCAGCTTGTTGGGTTTGGAAACCAAAGAATAAAGTTTTAGACCATGTTTCTAAACACAACCGTGCATCAATCACCCTAAAAAGTTTGATTATGTTGATGCACAAGGCAGATCCAAGTCAGTGATGGCTTGGGTCCAAAAAAAACTGATTTTCTTACCTAATGTGCAAGGCAATCCACAAATGGATTTACAGGATCAAGGAGTGATTGATAGTGGATGCTCAAGGAACATGACAGGGAACATGTCCTATCTTACATATTATGAAGAGATAGATGGAGGATATGTTTCTTTTGGAGGGAACCCTAAAGGAAGGAAAATCACAAGAAAAGGTACCGTTAAAACTGGTAATCTAGATTTTGAAAATGTGTATTTTGTGAGAGAGTTAAAGTTTAATCTCTTTATTGTCTCACAAATGTGTGATAAAAAGAATAGTGTTCTTTTTAATGATACTAAATGTATTGTTTTATCTCCAAACTTTAAGTTAATTAATGAAAGTCAAGTTTTACTTAGAGTTCCTAGAAAGAACAATATGTATAGTGTTGATTTAAAGAACATTGTTCCTAAAGAAGGTTTAACTTGCCTTTTTGCAAAAGCCACGTCTGATGAATCTAAACTTTGGCATAGAAGGCTAGGTCACTTAAATTTTAAAACCGTGAATAAATTGGTCAAGGAAAATCTTGTAAGAGGTTTACCTTCCAAACTTTTTAAAAATGACCAAACCTGTGTTGCTTATCAAAAGGAAAAGCAGCTCAGAGCCTCTTTTAAGTCCAAAACAAAGAACTCAATCAGTCTTCCTTTACATTTGTTACATATGGACTTGTTTGTTCCAACATTTGTAAAAAGCCTTATGAAGAAAATGTATTGCCTAGTTGTCACAGATGATTACAATAGGTTTACATGGGTTTTCTTTTTAGCTACTAAGGATGAGACTAGTTGCATTCTTAAGTCCTTTATAACTGTGATAGAAAATCTAGTAGATCACAAGGTTAAAGTGATTAGATGTGATAATAGGTCTGAGTTCAAAAACAAAGAGATGAATCAGTTTTGTGAAATGAAGGGTATTTTGAGACAATTTAGTGTAGCTAGAACTCCTCAACAAATTGGAGTTACTGAAAGAAGGAATAAGACACTAATTGAGGCTGCTAGGACTATGCTAGCTGATTATAAGTTGCCAACTACTTTTTGGGCAGAAGCATTTAATACTGCTTCCTATGTGCAAAATAGAGTGTTAGTAGTTAAGCTTCATAACAAGACCCCATGTGAACTTTTTCATGGTAGAACACCAACTTTATGTTTTATGAGACCATTTGGGTGTCCTATTACCATTCTCAATACCATAGATCACTTAGGCAAATTTGATGGTAAGGCTAATGAAGGTTTCTTTGTTGGATACTCTTTGAATAGTAAAGCCTTTAGAGTATTCAATAGTAAAACAAGGATAGTGGAAGAATACTTGCATATTATGTTTAGTGAGAATTCACCTAATGTTGTAGATAGTGGACCAGATTGGCTATTTGATATTGATGCACTAACAAGAACAATGAATTATGAGCCAATTGTTGCAGGTACATAGTCTAATGATTTTGCAGGTACAAAAGCAAGTGATAATGCAGGTCAAGCTAGAAAGGAGACAGAACCTGTCAAAGATTACATTTTGCTATCATTATGGACTGCTGATCCACCATTTTCCCAAGATCCAAAAAGTTCTCATAATGATGGATCCAAACCTTCAAGTAATGATAGAAAGAAGGTTGATGAAGATCCAAGAAAAGAAAGTGAATGTAATGATCAAGAGAAAGAAGATAATGTTAACAGCACTAATAATGTTAATGATGCTGGCACAAATGAAGTTAATGTTGTTGGTGTAAAAACAAGCATTAAACTTCCAGTCGATCTAAATATTCCTGCTTTGGAAGATGATAGCATATTTGACTTCTCAAGTAATGATGAGGATGATGGTGTAGAGGCTGACATGAACAATTTGGATACAACAATCCAAGTCAGTTCTATCCCAACTACAAGAATTCATAAAGATCATCCTCTTGATCAAGTGATTGGAGATTTGCAATCAGCTACACAAACAAGAAATATGTCAAAGAATTTGGAAGAACATAGGTTTGTTAGTACTATTCAATAAAGAACAAACCATAAAGACCTTCAAAACTGCTTGTTTGCTTGCTTTTTATCACAGGAACAACCCAAAAATGTAATTCATGCATTAAAGGATTCAAGCTGGATAGAGGCTATGCAGGATAAGCTTCTACAATTCAAGTTACAAGGAGTTTGGACTTTAGTCGATTTACCAAATGGAAAAAGGGCTATAGGCTCTAAATAGGTTTTCAGGAATAAAAAGGATGATAGGGGAATTGTGATAAGAAATAAATCAAGATTGGTTGCTCAAGGGTACACACAAGAAGAAAGGATTGACTATGATGAAGTCTTTGCCCCTGTTGCAAGAATTAAAGCAATTAGGCTGTTTTTAGCTTATGCTTCATTTAAAGATTTTATGGTGTGTCAAATGGATGTAAAAAGTAATTTTCTCTATAGGAAGATTGAAGAAGAGGTGTATGTATGTCAACCACTAGGATGAGGATCCAGACTTTCCTGATAGAGTATACAAGGTTGAAAAAGCACTGTATGGACTACATCAAGCTCCTAGAGCTTGGTATGAAACCTTGTCAACATATCCGTTAGATAATGGGTTTCAAAGGGGGATAATTAACAAGACCTTATTCATCAAAAGGCACAAAGGTGATATTTTGCTGGTCTAAGTTTATATGGAAGATATCATCTTTGGTTCAACAAAGAAGGAGTTGTGCATTGCATTTTAGAAGTTGATGCATGAGAAATTCCAGATGAGTTCTATGGGAGAACCTACATTCTTCTTGGGATTACAAGTGAAGTAGAAGAAGGATGGCATATTTATTAGTCAAGCTAAATATGTTGTTGAAATTTTAAAGAAATTTGGGTTTACAGAAGTCAAGACTGCAAGCACACCAATGGAAACTCAAAGCCTCTGCTCAAGGATAAAGATGGTGAAGAAGTGGATGTTCATATGTATAGGTCAATGATTGGTTCATGGATGTACCTTACATCTTTCAAATACCCTCACATCAAGTATAGCATGTGAGGGCGCCTACGGGCGAAGATAGATCAGTCTATCGTATCCAACCCAAAGTTTCACGTCTTCAGCTGTGAAAATGATTTTAGTACTTAAAAGGTCAACCAAAATTTGGCCTTTAGTATCCAAAAGATTCTCCTTTTGATTTGGTAGCATACACTGATAGTGATTATGTTAGAGCAAGCTTGGATAGGAAATCTACAACAAGAGGTTGTCAATTCCTTGGATGTAGATTAATATCATGGCAGTGCAAGAAACAGACAGTGGTTGTAAATTCCACAATAGAAGCTGAGTATGTGGCTGCTTCAAGTTGCTGTGGACAAGTGCTTTGGATTCAGAATCAACTACTTGATTATGGGTACAATTTTATGCATACCAAGATCTTTATTGACAATAACAGTACTATTTGCATAATTAAAAATCCTGTTTTTCATTAAAAAAACAAAGCATATAGAGATTAGACATCATTTTATTAGGGATTGCAATGAAAAGAAGTTGATTCAAATGGTCAAAATCCATACTGACAAGAATGTTGCAGATTTACTTACAAAAGCTTTTGATGTAAGTAGGTTTCAATATTTGATTGCTAGTATTGGAATGCTAAATCCTTAAAATCTTTTATCTCTTTATGTTTTTGTAGAGTTTTGTATGAATTAGTACTGTTATTCATGTCATTAAAAGTTTCTACTGTTAAGTATAATTAGTGCTGCTAGTTATACTTAATACTGCTGAGTTTCTACTGTTAGTTATACTTAATACTGTTAGGTATAATTAATACTGTGATTTTTGTGAAAATTGCTATGGATTGTGTTTTCTTAGTTTTTAGACTAACATTTTGCAGAAAAAGCAAAGAAAAGTGTTTGATTGATGATTGAAAAGCTGGTTATTAGAGAAAATAGACAGAAAGTTTTGGTAAGAAAAAGAATTAAGAGAATTGGTAAGAATAAAAACAGAAAGAGAGCTATGTGGAATAAAAACAAACAGAGTGATTTGGTGAGTAAAAGAATAGAGAGACGTGGTTAGTTAAAAAATAGAAAGAGAGTTTAATATATTAAAAACAGACAGAGTGTTTGGAATAGAATTGGAGTTAATGCTGGTGACTCAAAGTTAATGTTGCTAGGCATAAACTTAATACTGCTGGTAAAAGTTAATGCTGTTACACATAAACTTACTACTACTGGTGAAAGTTAATGCTGCTAGGCATTAACTTACTACTGTTGGGTTACTACTGCTGGGCGAAAGTTAATGTTGTTGAGGGTATTTTCATAAATACTTCGATTAAGGGTTTCAATCACTCATTTAATCAATTTCATTTACTTATATACTCTCTAATCACAAACCCTAACTTAATTTTATCATTCATCATCAAAACCCAAGACTAATGACGAATCTAAAGTTTGCAGATACTCACAATTTGGTCACGTTATTGTCTAAACCTACAGAAAGTGAAGGGTTTAAGCAGATAATAGATCTTCTGAATGCAAATCCTATAAGATATGCCCTAACAATCAATCCTACTATATATATTTCATGCATAGAACATTTCTGGTCTATTGTCAAAGCCAAAACTATTAATGGGGAAGTACAGTTGCATGCCATAGTAGATGGAAAGAAGATAAACATAATTGAATCAACTATGAGAAGAGATCTTCAACTAGAAGATGCTGAAGGTGTTGATTGTCTACTTATTTCTACCATCTTTGAATAGCTTACACTGATGGGGTATGAGAAAATTTCACAGAAGCTTACTTTCTATAAGGCATTCTTTCCCCCATAATGGAAATTTCTGATTCATACTATTTTATAATGCCTAAGTTCTAAGACTAATGCATGGAATGAGTTTAGTAGCACTATTTCATCTGCAATTATCTGTTTAGCTACAAACCATAAGTTTAACTTTTCAAAATACATTTTTGAAAGTATGGTGAAGAACTTGGATAATGTGGGCAAATTTTTAATGTATCCAAGGTTTATACAAGTCTTTTTGGATAAACAACTTAAAGGGATGCCTACTTACAATAGAATATATATTGCACCCTCTCACACTAAGAAGATATTTAGGAATATGAGAAGGGTAGGGAAAGGTTTTTCTGGAAGGGAAACACCATTATTCCAAACAATGGTGGTATAAGATCAAGAAGAAATGAGTAAAGATTTAGCAAATCCTACTGATCCTCATCACACACCTACTTTTATTCAACCATCAACATCTCAACCTCAAAAGAAATAAAAACCAAGGAAGCCAAAGAGAAAGGACACTCAGATATCTCAGTCTAGTGGTCCTACTGAACATGTAGCAGATGAGGCTGTCTATAAGGAGTTGGATAACAGTTTGGTGATGGCTGCCACTACTGCTTTTAGCTTAGAAGCAGAGCATGATAGTGGTAACATAGCTAAGACCCAATCCAAGGCAACACCTAATGAATCTAGTTTCCTAAGAACTACTTCAGGTGGTGGTCCCAGACGCTAAGAAACCATAGGGGATACTATTGCTCAAACTAGGTTTAAGAATGTATCTAAACATTCTAATGATCCACTGCTCATAAAGATAACACACTTCAAAGTGGTGATGATAGTCTGAAACTTAATGAATTGATGGAATTATGTACCAATTTACAAACAAGAGTTATTGATTTGGAAAAGACAAAGACCACACAAGCTGAAGAGATTGTTAGCATAAAGAGGAGGGTCAAGAAGCTTGAACAAAAAAAGAGGTCAAGAACTCATGGGCTTAAAAGGTTATACAAAGTTGGTCTTATAGCTAGGGTAGAATCCTTTAGAGATAAAGAAAGTTTGGGTGAGGATGCATCTAAACAAGGGAGGATATATGCTATTGATGCTGATGAAAACACTACCCTGGTTAATGATCAAGTTGATGCTGATATGTTTGATGTAAATACTTTGACTAGTGATGAGGTGTTAGCAGAAAAAGAAGTTGTTACTAAGGATGTGAATTTAACTATTGATGAAGTTACTTTGGCTCAAGCACTTGCTGCTTTGAAAAGTGTAAAACCCAAGGTAAAAGCCAATGTTGTAGAAGACCAAATGTACCAGTTAGTGCTGCCAGTTCAAAGGTTAGTACTGCTACAACTACTACAACTGCTACAATTCTAACTCTAAGGAAAAGAATTATCATTACTGAGCTGGGTACATCTACAACAACAACAACAATTTCCTCACAACCATCAAAAGAAAATTTTTAGGACAAAGGCAAAGAGAAAATGATAGAACCTAAGAAGCATATCAATGATTTACAACTTTTGGCGTGAGAAACATGCATCGTTTTACAAATTGGACGCAAGTGTACATTTTATCCTGATTACGTGTTTGCCTAAGTAGCGATAACCCACTGTGCCCATTATCATGAACTGTAAATTACTTTGTGTGAGCGCGAATGTTATAAATAGATACTATTTTGGATTGACATCCCCGTTCGGGTGATAGCACACCCTCACTGTTACAGTTTTCCGGACAACGGACGTATACCATGTCGGATTTGGGATGTTGCGGGTTAGAACATCATCAAGGGCAATGCTGGCAATTTATATTGCAATTCATACATGTCGAGCTTTAGTGTCATAAGCTTAGGGAAACGAAATTACACTTTGTGATGTTTTCATCTGTTCCATTATCATACACTTGGAAATCTTGCGGTCCTACATTATATTTACATAAACCTATAAATTCACCAACTTTATGTTGACGTTTTAAAGCACGTTTTTCTCATTCAAAGAGGGCAGCGAGGTGATTAAGGATACATTGGGATATCATTTGGGGAGTCATGCATAAAAAGAATAGGTGTCATCACATCTTGGGATATTTGTTATGATCTAAAATCTTTGTTATCAAATGTTGAACAATTTAAGCCGTGGTGTTTTGTATTAAACAATTTCAATAGATATAATGTATTGTATTTTAAACGACTCTTTTAGAGGTCGTTCTCATATCTTGTGCTATTTATCTATGAAGTAACGCTTCCGGTTTCATTATTCCGCTGCAACCCTATTTGGGGGTGTTACATGTCACACTCCGCCAATGCGGAAACGCGAGGCGTAAACAAGAATGGACATCATCACAACACATGGTGTCTATATAGAGAATACTAAAATGAAAACTAAAGTAAAGCAAAGACACAAAGTGTCATAACAATACCCAAAAGCTAATGGTGTCTTTATTAATGAGAAAGAGGTCTCGTCAATAAATGACATGCAAAACATAATCCAAACAATTCATGCAAACGCATTTATTCAAACAGAAAGCATAAAGAATCTCCAAGCATCCTACGGTCTCTTCTAGCCACTTCGCTCTATCTTAGCACCATTAAGCTCACCTGAAAATGATGCTTAAACTTCAACATAAAGTTGCGCGAGAATCATAGGTTTACGACATACAACAATATCCTAAAAAAAACCTTGGTTCAATTAGCTTCAGCAATTTCCAAAATTAATATCATGACACCAAATTAACCACAACGGGACCGGAACGTGCCTATGATCCACAAATCATACCAAATTCAATGTGCGCTACATGGCCTCTATTACTCACAAGTCTTATCACCGCAAACCGCCCATTTGCATATTGGGATCCACAATACAAACAAGTCATATCATAAACGCAACGGGACGGAATGTGCCTACGATCCAATACACATAACTACAGCAAGCTTAAAACCATTTTAACACGACAACAAGCATCATTCTCACCCCAAAATAACATGAGAAAAAGGGCTATGAAACTCACCTATGCTTAGCTTTCCAAAATATTCCAACAAAAAAGCTTCACAAACAATTAGCACAAATCTAAACAACAAAATAACTCGTGTTACACGCTACTAAGCCAAAAGCTTAATGCACATGTAACAATCATATGATGGATATCTAAGGTGTTCTATTAACCCCATGGGTCATCCCGACACCATACCCAACTTTAACCACTTCGTTAACAAGTTTCACTAGTTAGTCACAATTTGCTCAAAACTGCAGAATTTTAACGTGACTTAACGTACTCAAAACCTCTACTTACTGACCTCCATAATTCGTACCGAAAATCACCTATGTTCATTTATGATATATTTATCTACCTCATTGATTAACCAAGATCCATTTACATGCCATACTCCTAAGAAAATCAAACTTCAAAACGGCCCCAATTCGGATCTTTTTGCACACTAAAAAGTTTGGACCCAAAAACCATACTTAGACTCCAAATCAGAAGCTCTACTTTGGGTGATTTCTAATAGACAAATAGAACTAAACTCCTGTAGAAGTGTTAAGCTAAATTCTAATTTTAAGTGGGGGTTTTATACCTCGTAATCTGACCTAAATCTGACTCGTATTCACTGCTTTGATAACTTTTCTTGCTACCAATGTTTGACTGACTTCCCGACCTCAAAAACCTTCGAGGCCGATTTTCTTTCAGGAAACTAAGACCTCTCTGAGCTACATCATAGGTAACCGGAAAACTGACAAAAGAAATACCATGTAAAGAAATAACAGCCGAACAACACAGCCCTAAATTCTGCCCTAATCTAAATCAAATTCTAACGCGATCTAAACCCTAACGAATACACCCATATGATCCTAATTAAACCCTAATCATTATAACATGTTTATTATATCATAAATTACAGATGTTATGAAACCCTACAATCCATCATAATATTTAATTAATGTTTTTAATGATAATTAAACTCAAAGATTATAAATTATACTTTAAATCTTTCGAATCTTGAACATGTCAATACAAAAATCACCAAACTAGAAAAAAAAATCTTCTTCCTCCTTGAAAAAATCGGCCTAGGGACAATAAAAAACATGGGGGAGAAGGGTTTTTGGTATTTATAAGGTTTACAAAAAGATTTATGATAGATATCTTTTACCAATTTTAATTATAGTAAGATTTGTTTTCCTTTTTTTCCTTTCTTTTTGGCCGATTTCCCCTTTATATATATTTTTTTTATATTTTTTTTATTTATTTGAGTTAAGTTACTTAATTTATTTTGCATTACCTTAAGATTTTTATAAACACCTAAGCATATTTATGAGTATACCTTTTTGCGTAAACACAATTTACTAGACTTTTAAAATAAATAACTTTTCATTTTTATTTTAACCTAACTTTCCAAAAATAGAAATTCACATTTCATTCTTATTCTAACTACTAACACCTATTCATACCTAACATTACTAACACATAAATACGTATACGTAATAATACTTACACGATAAATCACTAAAACGCTTAAATCACAAAAATCATTTCCTTGTCACCAAAAGTGAACGAAATGAATCAACCAAATCTCATTGAGATGATCACACTCAATAGATTGACTACCAATTTCTAACATAATCCACATAAACGCATATAAACACATATAAACACATAACACCATTCATTGCAATAGATACATAAAGTACAACACTAAATATTTTTCGACTAACCTGCTCAAGTCATGTTGTTCAGTATCCTCTCCTTTAGGAATCACGTCCAGAGATTTAACGCAAAAGGTTCAACACTATCCATTACCAAAATAATAAATAAGGATACTATATCTTTCAAGTAGTCCCTCCCTACCCATTAACACAAAGTTACACTTTCAAATTCAACTACTTTCACAAGATATCTTACTGCTAACCACTCTTAATCCTTAAAACCAAGTATTGACGTAGCAATGCATGCACACGTCTTTCATATCCATTATCACCACACGTGAACGAATGGAATACTTAACACCAAACTCAAACACACTTAAAATGAGATGCCTATACACCTCAAAATGATATCAAGCACATAATTAACTCACTTAGCCCACATAAAGTCACATAGCACAACACTTACACACATAAAAATGAACTCTTAGCCATTTCTAAAGGTTTAAACTAACCTGCTCAAATCCCGGTTGTCACATTATCCCCTCCTTAAGGAAATCTCATCTCGAGATTTAACTAGCCGATTCAACAACATGATCAACAAATAACTGAGGATACTTAGACTTCATATGGTCTTCGCGCTCCCAAGTGAACTCGAGACCACGCTTTGAATTCCAATGAACTTTCACAAGCAAAATCTTACTACGCTTTAAACTCTTAACTTCAAGGTCCATTATCTTTACAGGTTCCTCAACAAAACAAAGAGTTTTGTCAACCTTAATCTCGTCCAATGGCACATGCAAACTAGCATCCGCCAAACACTTCTTTAGGTTTGACACATGAAACGAGTCATGTACTCCACTCAATTCCTCAGGCAATCTTAACCGATAAGCTACAGGACCGATTCTTTCTAGAATCTCAAATGGCCCTACATACCTCGGTGCTGGCTTATCCTTTTTTCTCAAAGCGAATTACACCTTTCCAAGGCGACACTTTTAGCATAACCTGATCTCCTTCCTCAAACTCTAACGGTTTGCGCCTATTATCAGCATAGCTCTTGTGACGGTCTCTCTCCACTTTGAGCTTCTCTTTTATCAATACCACTTTATCAGTCGTCTCTTAAACCAACTCGGGTCCAATCAAACTACTTTCACCAATCTCAGCCCATAAAATAGGCGACCTACACTTCCTTTCATACAATGCTTCAAACGGAGCACATCTTATGATCGAATGATAGCTATTATTGTAGAAAACTCAGCTACGATTGGATGAACATCCCAGCTACCACCGAAATCAATTACACATGCTCTAAGCATATCCTCTAGAGTCTGAATCGTACGCTCACTTTGACCATCCGTTTGGGGATGATAAGTCGTACTCATATCCAACCTCGTCCCTAAAGCCTTTTGTACAGTCTGCCAGCATCGCGAAGTAAACCGTCCATCCCTATCTGAAATAATCGACACAAGAACTCCATGTCGAGCGACTATTTTGTCGATGTAAATCCTTGCTAATCTTTCCGTACTATAGTCTTCTCTTATAGCCAGAAAATGAGCCGACTTAGTCAGTCTATCGACTATGACCCAAATCGTGTCATGCCCATTCTTTGACCTAGGCAGCTTAGTGATAAAATCCATAGTGATCTTATCCCACTTCCATTCTGGTATTTCAGGTTGTTGTAATAAGCCCGAAGTCCTTTGGTGCTCTGCCTTTACTTTGGAACACGTTAAACACTTACTAACACATGTAGCAATGTCTCTCTTCATTCCTGGCCACCAATACATATCTCGTAGATCATAATACATCTTATCCGCTCTAGGATGTACAAAATACTTAGACTTATGGGCTTCGTCAATGATTGTAATCCTTACATCACCAACCAAAGGAACCCATATACGATCCAAAAAGTATAGACTTCCATCATCTCTCTTTTACATTTGTTGCTCCAACCTATTTAATTGCTCGCTAGGCAAATTCTCTTGCTCAAACGCTTCCTTTTGAGCCGCCAAAATCAATACCTTCATTCCAGATTGAATCGTCATTGCCATAGCGTGAAAACGTCTAGGCTTCACACATTCTTTCCTACTTAAGGCATCCGCCACCATATTTGCCTTACCAGGATGGTAGCGAATCTCACACTCATAGTCACTAAACAGCTCAATCCATATCCTTTGACGCATATTCAAATCCTTCTGATCAAATATTGTTGGAAACAAGAAAAGTATCGGTCACTTCCAAGTTGTAACAGTCTTAGCCCGTAGTTTAACATATGATAAGCTTAGTAAGCTAATATGGCCCAAGGCCCGTGGAAGCTTTAGTAAAGCCCATGGCCGGCCTATGTATGGAGCATATATACCCTCTCCATGCCTTAGAGAGGGTGGGTGGTTGATTGTTTTCACTTCTTATTTTTCACACACATAATATTCAATATTACTTTCTTTCTCTAGAAACTTTCCAACCCAGTTTCTCTCTCTACTTCATCTTTTATGTGAAATGAGTTTTCTTCAATTGGTATCAAGAGCCATGGAGTGGTGTGTTTAGTTTTTGTGTTTGTCTTTTGATTTGTGTTCAATACCTTTACAAAGAGAAAAATATTGATTTAAAATTTTTCGGCTTAAAAACCTTAAAGTTGTCATTTTTCTTGTTCCTATAGGGTTAGTAACACTAGTTGTAAAAGATTTTTTGCAAAAAACCCAATAAAAATGTGTCTTTTTGAGTTTTGAAAATTTGGATTTCGTCTTAGTTACAACCGAACTAGTCCTGTCTGTTGGAACCGAACTAGAAGATCGAACGAGTTAACCGAACGAGTTGTTATTCGTTGGAACCGAACTAGTTGTTTTAGGTTGAACCGAACTAGTTTTTCTTCAGTTGGAACCGAACTAGTTATGTTAGTTGGAACCGAACGAGTTAATTTTACTTAGAACCGAACTAGTCAATCTGTTAGAGAACCGAACCAATCACTTTGTTTGAGAACCGAACTAGTAACTTTCCAATCAAATCCTATCAACTCAAATTTCTAAATTATACGGTTATTTCTTTGACTTGTAAAATCCCTGTGAAACATTAACTTGTTTTCCCGGTTTTGTCGAGAATTGTAAAATCCCGTGTAGTTTCAAGAATTATTTCAAGACTCAACAACCACACATTCAAACACAATTCCTTTCTACCACCGATCGATCAATTAGTAATCTTTTTGATACCACGTTATCAATGACGACTCTTGCTGATAAATCACTTATCTCGGGTGGTGACAATAAACCACCGATGCTTGAAAAACATTTGTATGATTCATGGAAAAGCATAATGGAACTTTATATGATGAATAGACCACATGGTAGAATGATCCTTGCTTCCGTTGAGAAAGGTCCACTCGTCTGGCCATCAATCACAGTGGATGGTGTAACAAGACTTAAGGAATATACTGAGCTCACCCCTGCAGAAGCCATTCAAGCTGATTGTGACATCAAAGCAATTAATATCATTCTCCAAGGCCTTCCAACAGAAATTTATGCTCTTGTGAGTCAACATCGTGTAGCCAAGGATCTTTGGGAGAAGATTAAACTGCTCATGCAAGGAACGTCGTTAACAAAGCAAGAACGAGAGTGTAAGTTGTACGATGAATTTGATAAGTTCACTTACAAGAAAGGAGAGTCGTTACACGAGTACTACTTGAGATTCACACTGCTACTCAATGATATGAACATCTACAAGATGCCACTGGAGCAATTTCAAGTTAATACCAAGTTTCTGAACACACTTCCTGATGAATGGAGCAAATTTGTTACTGATGTTAAGTTGGTCAAAGACTTGCATACTACCAATGTTGATCAGCTTCATGCTTACTTGGAACAACATGAACGACATGCAAATGAAGTTCGTTTGATGCATGAACGTAACTCCGATCCTCTTGCTTTAGTTGCATCTCACCAAATAACACAGTCACCTTATCAAACTCATCAACACACTTACCAAAACACTCAACTTCAACCACCAGCTTCAACATATCCATCTCCACAGTATGGTTCACCTTATCAGTCTCAACAATACTCAACTCATCAATCATCAACACCTCTTTCAGTAACTTATCCATCCAATGATTTTCAATCATCAATTCACCACAACGTTTATTCTCCATCATCATCCATCCCTCAATTGGAATATCCTCCCCAAATTAACCAACAATCTGAATTTTCCCAACAAGACTCCGGTCTAATTGTTCCAGTGTTCCAGAAAGGTGATGATCCCATTGATGCCATCAATCACATGATGTCGTTTTTGACTGCAGTTGTCACCTCCCGTTATCCCACTACCAATAATCAACTGCAAAGGGGAAGGTCACATGTCCAGACAGTGCACCAAACCAAAGAGAAAAAGGGATGATTCGTAGTTTAAGGAGAAAGTGTTTGTAACACCCCCAAATTGGGTCGCAGCGGAATAAGGGTCCGGGGCGTGTTACTTCAAGATCAATAGCACAAGATATAGTTGCCTTATTGACTGTTTTACAAAACAGGTTTGTACCAAAAAGCTTATTTGAGATTTTTAGCTTATTGTTTGTATTTTTAGCTTAATTCTTGCTTAAACTTGTTTATTAGGTTAGTTATAAGGTGTTTGTAGTTCATTAAGGTTAGGTTTAGGCTTATTTTATCTTTTTATAAAAACAAAAAAAAATTAGGAAAACAACATAAGTAGCTTTTTCCATTAGCTTTTTCTTTACTTATTTGACTTTCAAATTCCTTTTAGATTGCTGTTTTATATAGTATTAAGCTCAAGCTTTAAGGTAGTATAAGTCTAATAGTCATAAGGTTCTGTTTGTGTGCTTAAAAATAAGCTCAAAAGTGCCCATTTGGCCATTTTGCAATCTGTTTTGTCCAAAACTACTTAATTGGATTTTTCAGCTTATGGCTTTTTCTTTTTGCTTAATTCTTATTCAGCTGTGCTCATTAGGATAATATAGGATAGTTGTAGCTTATTTAGTTTAGGCTTAAGCTTAATTTAGCTTATAAGTTTATAAGCATTTGTGAAAAACAAAATACTTTAAATTCATTCTGTTATTTGATAAGATGTTTTCTAGCTTATTTTGATTTTGAAAAAAGTTGTCTTTACAAAAGTTGCTTGTTAAAAGCTGTTTTATAACTTTGCTTTTTTGAGTTTTTGCAAAAATAAAAAAAAGGGAACGAAGGAAGTCATGGGTGAGTAAGGCTCGAACCCATGACCTCAACATCATTCAACCTTTTATACACCTCAGCACACACACCTCATACCAACTGCGCCCTTGGGACTTTTACATCCAAGGGTGCACACTTCACTTTGTTTAACACCTTTTTGTGCTTTATATTAATAAGAAATTCGAGAGCTTATAGAATTTTTACTGGCTTATACGTTTTAAGCTTTTTCTTAAATTGTATTTTCTTGTGTTCTTTATTCAGCATAAGCAGTTTTCAGTATTTTTCTTAAATTTTTAATCCTAGTTTGTATTTTTAATCTTTATTTTTTGTTAAAACTTTATAATACCAATATAAAAATAGATATAATAATCAAATAAATATTTTTATTTTTCTGAAATTTTATTCTATATTATTTAGGTTTAGTAAAATTAAATTTGCGTTCGTAGGTCTTAATTTTAGTACTTGTTTTTTGTGCGTTTTCTTTTATTACCGTTTTCGTTTTATGCTTTTATTT
Organism: Tanacetum coccineum; assembly: GCA_026074375.1. Classification (NCBI taxonomy): domain Eukaryota; kingdom Viridiplantae; phylum Streptophyta; class Magnoliopsida; order Asterales; family Asteraceae; genus Tanacetum; species Tanacetum coccineum. Next base: position 21,525 of record BQNB010028698.1, read on the forward strand.
CTTTGTTCTGTTTATATGTTGTGTACTTGTTTTTACTTGTTTTTATTCGCTTTCTTTAAGTAGAATTAGAACCTTGATCAATTTAACTTTTTAATCAATTCAAATCGCGCGTTCAAGGACTGCAAACGTTTTTTGTATTCACCTCTTCGGTCGAGGGTAAACGACCGGGAGGTTTTTGAGGACATACTTTGTTTAAAGTTTGTTTCTTAGAATCCGACGGAAAATATTACTATACTAGTATTGACTAATCCCGACTATATTATAGATTTCAGTATACGTATATGGAGACAGAGAATTTTTTGGCGCGTTGCCAGGGGAGGTTGTTTACGATTATCGTGTTTCGTTATATGATAGTTTTTTGAAGGTCCCTTCCTCGTGAAGTATTCACTTTTTCATTTGTGAATATTTTTTAATATAGAACCATTAAAATACAAAAGTATTTTTCACTTCCTAATTTTCTTTTTTTTATATTAAAATTAACGTTTTGTTATCATTGTACGGTCACTTTGAGTTACAGTGCTATAAGGAAAGTTTAAGGCGGGTTTGATCCTAAGAACATCACCCAAAAGGAGAAGGGTTATTCTAAATAGCGCTTCGCGCTTACCAGCTCCTCCGCTTTCTTGTACGTATTTTTAGAGAGCTACCGTGCACGTTTAACTTTCGGTTACCAAAAATATTTTTCTTTCTTATTATTTTTCCTTATGTGTTATTTGAGAAAAAATCTAAAAATATTCCTCTCTATCCTCTTATCCATTTAATTCTTATTTTCTCAACCCTCTAATTTCGTTTAATTCTTTATTATGTCGTCATTAGAACAAAGCGAGTGTATGGGGTGTGGACAACCGTGTGTTAGCTTCTATTGTTATCTTTGTACGTACCAGCAGTGTGGTTTCAGTCTTAATGATGGAACTTGTATGAACTACACTTATGGAGATGGAAAGCCAGTCACTTGTTGCGAGTGTGAAAGCCCGTTAAATGGTGGATTTTGTTTGATTTGCGCTTCGAGAGCTGGAAATTCATCCGCTTGTGATCCAAATTCGATTTCGTCAACGATTCTCGAACTTTTATAACTATACTCCCAATATCCCCAGTACGAGACTACTTGTGCGAGTTATGTGGAAAAACATTCCTCATTATGGCTAGGATTGTCCACACGATTCCGATCTTGTATATTGTTCAGGAAATCATCCACTCTTTCGTCAAGAAAAGGTTAGATACAAATCTAACGCTCCTCCAAGTAGGTTTGACAACTTGAATATTTCATCTGAAATATTTAAGTATCTTTAACTTATGATCGCAAACAATAAAGGTCATATCCGAAAATTCCTATTCAAGCCGTTTAACAACATAAGTTAAAACGCTCTCCTTTCTCTTCAACGAAAACATTATTTCTCTTTGATGAAAGCATTCTTTCTCTTCGACGAAACATTCTTTCTCTTCGACGAAAACATTCTATCTCTTCGACGAAACATTCTTTCTCTTCGACGAAAACATTCTTTCTTTTTGAAGAAAACATTCTTTCTCTTTGATGAAAACACTCTTTATCTTTCGATCACACCTCTTCCTTCTCGCTCAACCACGCCTCTACAACCATAAAGATGGCTAATCTCTTTCCTCTACTATTTCCGCTACCACCTTTAAGATAACCTTATACCTCGTCATATGATTGTTTTATGAACATTCACAATACTCGAGAAGACCACCATCCATCTTGACATTGTCAAGCTCGTCGCCTTCATATTTGTTTGTTTTCTTATTAATATTATTATTATTATTATTATTATTATTATTATTATCGCTTACGAAACACACTGAAGATACGTCACCATTTCCTTCGGGACAATGTCCAAAAGGAAACATCTCCATCGAAAAGGTTGCGTCTGAAGATAACATCGATGACATTCTTTCTTTACCCCTTAAGCGTGAATTTTTAAATTATCTTCGTCAAGGTTTAGGAATGATGGAACACATTCCATAAATCGTTCTCTTCTTTTCTTCTAGTTTTGATTCTAGTCCGTGTTCCATTCCGTGTCGTGACAACTTAACTACTTCATCCGAAGTACTTTAAGTATTTTTAATTAGCGAAATGCAAATTAAAATGTCACTCTTCGGCGGCCCCCAGATATATTTGGGACTGCCGGCAGCAGCTTGTAATACCATTTATTTTTTTTATTCCAAAACCTAACACTTCCTCTCTTCTGCTACGAGTTGACGTCTACTCCACACCTAAACCTATACCCAATATCTTTCTATAGATCAATGGGTCATCCTCATATCCCAACACTCATAAGCATCTTTCTTATGTTTTCAAGAGTCAAGTGAATTTCATAATAAAATACGTCTCATTATCAAACACATACCTTACAATCGATAGACTTACAATCCATCACTTCACAATAAATCCCCTCACATACAAACCTTGGTCCTCACATCTCGCATACATCTTGTCTCAATTTCATAGACGATTCTTCTCACTCCTAAACGTTTCTTCTCTCTTCTAGTAGTCGTTTCTCTTTTGATAGTCTTTCTACTTCTAAAGTTTCTTCTCACTTCTAAACGTTCCTTTTCACTTCTAAAGTTTCTTCTCACCTCTAACATTTCTTCTCACTTCTAAACGTTTTTTCTCTCTTCTAATAGTCTTGTTACTATTAGAATTCCTCCTATATCTCTTGACAACTTAATTATTTCATCCGAAATATTCAAGTAATTTGTGAAATGAAAATGTCACTCATTCGCAAAACTTTCCACTTTCTAGAAAGTGAAGAACATAAAGAAGATATTCAATCTTCAACTGTTATTTAGTCACCACACTTTTGAGTCTCTTATTATTCTTCCACCGTGAAAGAACTACCTCATTTCACATCCCACCTTTGTTCCTCAACATTGTCAACCAACAAAACATCAAACAAACCTTTTAATTCCCAATCATCCACTTTTGTCTCGATAGGATCATATGCACATCAATTGTTAGTGCAAATGATATATCAATCATTTCTATTAACCTCTCGTCAACACGTTCCTTCTTTAGTATCGCTCATCCTTTCCTATTTTTCGGCTCTATGAAATCATTTTCATTCACATCCGAGAGCACATCGTCTCCATCCTCGTCTTATTTTTCTTTTTATTCTTTTAAAGTATAAAACATTTACAGTGTGGGTCCCATCAAAAATTAAGATAAGGAGGTGCAATCTTAACCATCCATCTTATTTTAGAAAATCACATCATAGAGTTACATGTGTCATTTTTTAATTAAAAAATCACTTTTATTTTCAATTTAACATAGCTTTTTATCTATTTTTTTATGATTTAATTTCACCGTATTTTCTAAATTTCATGATCTTTTAATTCAACGTCCCATTTATGATAATTTTTTATAAATTTTAGCTTTTCAGATTTTTAGTGGTTTATTTGAATTTTTTAAAACTTTAACTTTTAATTGAATTACAAAAATTGATTCGTAAAAGATATATACTTTTGGGACATGTTTGATGGGTAAGAGGAGTGTGTGAGTCTTTATACAAGCGAGAATAATGTTAATATGATGTTGCTGGAAAGCTACGGAAACCCAAACAAACGAATTATCTAAGCGGGTAAGGAATTGCCCGGATTCGGTGTTGGGTTAGCATTTTTATCGCCGCCGCTAGCGCGGGTTATCCAATAGTATTAATAAAAGCATTTATAACGTGGGTCCCATCAAAAATTAAGATAAGGAGGTGCAATCTTGACCATCCATCTCATTTTGAGAAAGCACATTATAGAGTGATATGTGCCACTTCTTAATTAAAAAAACCGCATTTATTTTTAAATTGAAATATCTTTTTATATATTTATTTTTTGTATGATCTAATTTCATCATAATTTCTAAAATTTTGTGCTCTTTAATTTAAGATCCATTTTGATATATTTTTATGAAATTTTTAGTTTTTTACATTTTTAGTGGGTTTATTTTATTTTATCAATAATTTTTTTACAACTTTAACATTAATTGATACAAACTTGATTCATAAAAATTATATACTTTTGGAGGAAGTGTTTGATGGGTAAGAGAGTGTGATAATCTTTTACATGCGAAAATAATGATGTTAATATGGTTTTGCGGGAAAACTACGGGAAGCCCAAACAAACACATACAACGAACACATATACAATCGAAGTGTTGTGAAACGAATTCACTAAACGGGGAAGGAATTGCGAAAAGAGTTAGCAATTTTTATCGCCGCCGCTATGCGCGGGTATCCAACTAGTATATATATATATATATATATATTGACATATTTTGCCAAGATATTAAGTGTCATTCGTCTACTTTTAAAAGGTCATTCTCACAATATTTTTGTGTCAATCAATAAACGAATCTTATTCTCGTTTATTAAAAGTCGACTAATCTTTCTCCCAGTATAACAATACGTCTCGATTCTTTTGATTTAATATTTTGTATGTTTTAAATAATGTATAACTTGTGTCTAGTTTCTACTTTCTTCTCAAGTGTCATACGTAAACATACGTCTTGAGTCTTTTAATTATATCATTTAGATTGTTGTTTTTAAAATAATGTTTGCATGTGTCTAGCTTATAACTTTCTTTTAAGTGTCATACTCTAGAACACTAACACCTAAAATGCATGTCTAGTTTCCCGCTAATATATTGCTATATATATATATATATATATGTGTGCACTTGTCTACTAACTTTGTTTTGTAGCACATCCATATCTTGATTCCTTAGTGCCTCAAACAAGAGGGAGCATACACCAAGGGGGAGCACTTGCAAGCGTTCTACTCATTTAAATTGCATCGAACTTCTCAAGCATCGATGGTAATTTATTTATGGATCCGTTTTAGTCAATATACAAGAAATGTAGCTATCATAGGGACGCAATGAGCAAGGGGGAGCTAGGAGATATGTGGGTAAATAGCATGGAGTTGGTTAAACAGTGATAATAGAAGACTTCACTGGGATGATGCAAGCTCACCTTTATAGGAAGATAGGATCGGGGATTATCAAATACAATGAAGGGTTCATTCATACTCCAAATACTTCACATTCTCCACTTCAAAATCACCCTCAACCTTAAGGTCATTCTCATACCTTAAACTTATATACTTGAAGTATCTACCTTCTTTTCAAGCCTTCTTCTCATTTCTCATAACCTCGTCTAAATTATCTAAGAAACACAAAACCACCTCAACCTCATTTCTCATGTTGTTTTCTCTTTCCTCCAACCAATATACTTGGATCACCTACCTTTTCCTCATTCCTTCATCCTATACACTCGAAGTACCTACCTTCTTCTCTTGCCTATTTCTCATCTCTCATGACCTTTTTTAAACTATCCAAGGAACACACAATCACCTTCACCTTTATTTCTTATATCTTCTCCTCATACCTCAAACCTATATACTCGGAGCACCTATCCTCTTCTCATTCCTCCAACATATATACCCGAAGCACGTATCCCCTTCTCATGTCTTCTTCTCAAACCTCCAACCTATACGCTCCAACCATAATCCACATTATACCTTTTTGCTTCGACAAAAGGGGGAGAAGAGAGTGTAAATGAGTAACTTTTAAACTCTACTATGTGCTATAGTAAGAGCGTGTAAACGAGTAACTTTTAAACTTTACTATGTGCTATAGTTTACATACTTTGTCATCATCAAAAAGGGGAAGATTGTTATTTAATCTATACGATCTCTTTATGTTTTGCTGATGACAAACATGTGACTTGTAATACGTAACGTAAAGTGTGCAAGTTACTCGTAATCACAAATCAACAATGCATACATGCATCTACATTTCTCGACGTCTCAAGTCTACATCAACACCGAAATTTGTTTGGAAGTTACTTGTTTACACAAATCATCAATGCATACATGCATCAACATCTCTCGACGTCTCAAGTATGCATCAAGACGGACATTGGTTTACACCCGACGTAAATCACATAAGGTATGTACAAACAAGCATTAAACTTGTAGGATGATCAAAGAAATAAGTTTTTGTCTTAAACTTTACATTTTTTAAAATGTAACAAAATAATTTTTCCAAAAATGAATTAGACAAGTTATTTTTTTAATTATAAATAAATGTTTTATGTGGTAATTATTTCAAAATTCAAAATCTGGTTCTTTTTCCCCCAAAACATATTAAACTTTCACCAGACAAGTTTGTCACCACAAAAAGACAAAAATAAGAGCGTATGTCGGGGCAGTCCCTTAAATAGGCCGACGACCCCCTTAAATATCTGGCGGCCCCCTAATATATCTGAGACCGCCATTTCTTGACAGGCTGTTTTTCAGCGGCTATAAATAGTGGGCCACCTCCAACTATTTTTACAACCCTTTTGCATGATTTTCTTTCAGTTATTTCTCTCTCTAGATCTTACTAAATCTCTCTAAATCTTTGATCATTCAATTTGGTTAATATTGTTTAAATGTGATCAAATCTTCTATCCTTTCCTCCTTTCCTCAAGTGCAAGAGAAGAACTTCGGTCATCTTCAAGATTTGAAGTTATATAGTCTAATTAGTCCATTTGTACCATTTGTTACATATAGATCGAGTACGTGTATTCCAATCTTTAGTAATGTGTAGATCCAAATGATGTATATATTTGGATGGGTTGATTGTGGGTTGGTTAGTATTTTAATCCTTAAAATGCATTGGTGAAGTGGTAGATTGGTTCTAGCTAAGATTAGGACTCGACATCTAGCTTAGTGTCGGAAAATAATGTAAGCGACGTAGTTTATGTGTTTAGGCCATAAAACACAAGGTTTGTTATGTTGGGCCATAAAACATAACGAATTTTATAACACCTCGTGTTTTAGGTCATTGTATGACATTATGTAATTCACAATTTATTTTTAGGATTTTACGCGTTTGCTCTTAAACCGTAAACGCTAAGTTAAATCGCCTAAACTAAAAATGATCATTCAATGTAAACGGGCATTAAACGATTAAATGTTTACATCAAGCAAGTGTTATATGATTATTATAAGGATAATTAATAACTTTGTTCATCTTATTTTTATTGGCTATGTAAAATGCTTACGTTTCACGATAAAACGCGTTTCGACATACCCGGAAGCACCAAAACCTAACTACGCTTAAACGAATACCCACGATTACATTGAAACATTCATACTTCTCGGTTAATCTTGTTTTAAATGTGGTATCAAATCTTCTATCCTTTCACTCCTTTCTCAAGTGACAAGGAGAGAAGACTTCTGGTCTATCTGTCACAGATTACAATGTTATGTGTAGTCTAGTTAGTCTCTATTCTTCATTTGTTACATATATATCGAGTGAGTACATGTCTTCCAATAATTTAGTTAGTGTGTAGATCAAAGCGTTTATATTTGGATGGGTTGATTGGGATTGTTTAGTATTTTAGGCTCCTTAAAACTGTTTGGTTGAAGTGGTAGACTGGTTCGTAGCTTAAGATTAGGACTCGACATCTAGCTTAGTGTCGGAAAATTATATAAGCGAGCGGTTTATGTGTTGGTTAGGCCATAAAGACATAAGGTTTGTTATGTTGGGTCTTATACATAACGGTTTTGTTGTACCAGAAGAATCCGAACTGACAATCTAGCTTAGTTTCGGAAAAGTAATGAAGCCATTGGTATAAGGGTTTTCTTCGACGAAAGGGAGCTTGGTTGATTAGTTAAAGTAACTCTCGAGATTGGACTACTCGGGGAGTGGAGTAGGTTGGTGAAGAGGAGCTTCATGACCTAAATCTCTATAAATCACTGTTGTCGGTTTGCATTTCTTTTACCACCATTTCGCTTTAGTTCTCAGTTATTTCATTTAACATTTACCGTTTTACCTTCTATTACTTGAATTGTGCTATTATGTATTGTGTGAAATGGTTGGTGTATATATTGTTAGTTAAAGGTTGTATACACAGACTTTGTAGTATAATTATTGTGGTATATTGTGGTTGAGTTTGTATTATTAAGATGCGTGCTAGTTTTTGTAAAACCTATTATCGACACTTCTCATATTACGGCTAACTTGATTGGCGATTTGATACTAAAGATTTAAAGTTTTTAAATGAAAACGTATTCACCCCCCTCTACGGTTTCCACATAAATTAATGATAATTATGGGGAAACGAGATTTGTTGACCTAATCTAGAATCTATTTCGCAAAATTTATTACTACATTTAGTTTTAATTGATTGTTGACCCAATTTTGAGATTATTTTTTAGTAATTTATTATAGATTGATTGTTGACTGAATAATTGAATAATTCATTATAATTCTTCGTTTTGAAATGTTGTACGTAACGTCTTAAGGAAATTCCGCTCTTACTTTCCATTCTTTTGATTTGCTAAGAGCTGATTCAAACCTCTAACTGGGTGTACAGAGTTTTTAAATAAAAAAGACCGACAATGACAAAAGCTCTCCTCTTATCACTCATCGCCAATAAGCCTCCCACGTCCCTTTAAGGCCAAGCAAGGAAATCTCATGATAAGGATTTTTCAGTCGTAGCTGGGATTGTCTCTAGAGTTGATAGCGCTCTACTCGTACCCTAAGCAATCTATGTTACTCCAACAAAAGCAGTTGCCAATCAGGTTACTATTTGTTGCCTTTTGTTTTGATATTTTATTATTATTATGATATGTACACGAATGTGGCGGATAAAGAAAAGCTGTGAGATTTTCATGAATTAATCCTTTGTTGCGGGTTGATTTACAGTCTTTGTCTTTGTAAATCAACCCGCAACAAAGGATTAATTCATGAAAATCTCAAAGCTTATCTTTATCAGCCACATTCATGTAGACATCATAATAATAATAAAATATCAAAACAAACGGCATCAAATAGTAACCTGATTGGCAACTTGGCAACTCCTTCTGTTGGAGCCACATAGATTACTTGGGGTACATGTAGAGCACTATCAACTACATAGACAATCCCGTGAAAAATCCTTATTAGGAGATTTCCTTGCTTGGGCTAAATGGGACGTAGGAGGCTTGTTGGCGATGAGTGATAAGAAAAGAGCTTCGGTCCTTGTCGGTCTTTTTGATTTAAATACACTGTACACCCCAATTGGAGATCTAAACTATCTATAAGTTCATCAAAAGAGTGGAAAGGAAGAGCGGAATTTCCTTGAGATGTTACCTACAACATTTCAAAACAGAAAATTATAATAAATTACTCAATTATTCAATTATTCAATCAACAATCAATATATAATAAATTACTAGAAAATTATCCCAATATTGGGTCAACAATCAATTAAAATTAAATATAGTAATAAATATTGCGAAATACATTCTCGATTATGTCAACAAATTTCGTTTCCCATAATAATCATCAATTTAATTTAATTCTCAAAACCCTAAAACATTGTAAACTAGAAAATTACGAGAATAGGTTTGGATCTTCATCGAGATCCAGAAACTCGTTAGCGTTATTGAGTGATCCTAAATCATTTGTTTTTTCTCTCCGAACAAAACTAGTATAAATCTCTAAAGCCATTACTATCGGAAGAAGATGACAAGTTTAAGGGTTTTTGTATTATTGTGTTTTCAGTAATAATGAGTTTAATTGCTTCCTACTTTTAATTTTATAAGAGAAGATTACGGTAACAATAAAACTAAATACATTTATTTTTTACTTTTTTGTGCATTTTTAGATTTACAAACATTTTAATTCTATATTTACCCAACTTAAAAATGTTCATGCATTCAGAACGTGTACTTTCTAGTATTTTTTATTTTTATAATTGTTTTGAAATACAAAAGTTAGAACCAACATTTGTTAAGTACGTCGTAATTTATTAATTATGTTTTAAAGTGAATGTCACGAGTTGCATTTATTATGTGACGTGGCATGATGAACTCACAATAAAACCTAATACTCGGGTCGGGTTTATCGGGTTCTAGGCAAAAAAAACTTAACTGCGCCCCACCCTAGTAAGGCTCGTATAATTCGAGTACGGGTTAATCCAAATATGCCAAAGTATAACATACAAATTAAATAAGCATGTAAACTTTTATAACAAACCAATGAAATATCCTAAACAAAATTAAAAATAATTAGAGTAAATTGCATAAATCGTCCTTAAAGTTTGGCCAAATTGCATGTTTCGTCCCAAACTTTACGAAAGTGGAAGGATCGTCTATGTGGGGAAACCTTGGTGCAAGTATCGTCCCTATGGGGAAAATTTTGGGGAAACCTTTGGTGCAAGTATCGTCCCCGCAGGGACAAGGGACGAAACTTGCACCAAAGGTTTCCCCACAGCGACGATCCTTGCACTTTCATAACGTTTAGGACGATACATGCAATTTGGCCAAATTTTAGCGACTATTTATGCAATTTACTAAAATAATTATAAAAAATTCCTTTACGCGGGTTAACACGGATAACCTGATTAAGATTTTTTAAACCCGACCCTAATAAGCTTATACGGGTACGGGTTCGGTCGGGTTACACGGGTATGGTTGTTTTTTTTCTTTTTACATAGCGCCCCAAGTCCTGCCATGTTTTCATAATATTTTGCAATACTTTGCAGTTTTATAATCTTCAATTTCTTTTCAAGCTAAAAAACCTCAAATATTTATCTTAAACCTTTTATAGTCAAAGTATATACTCGTATAATGAATCATTTTGCACTATAGGGATTTATTGGAGTCAAAATATAAGACTAATATTGAAAGGAACCAAAAGAAGGAAATAAACCTGATCTCATCCCCAAATGCTTACTAGCATAATTGAAAATCCAATTAATGAGAATGGAATAAAACTAACCTTCCTTGATAATGATGTCTTTGTAGTAAGGATGTAGTCAAAAAAACAAACTTTATGAGAACGACATCCCAACTATAGACGGTGTGGTGGACGAAGAAACCCAAAGGTTATAATAACCAGAGAGAGTCTGCCAAATGGATGAGTAAGTTAACACTTTATACATGCGTGCACAAAACCTCTAAACTATAAGACAACAACTACTCCCATCATACGTTTAATAGAAGAATTTTGGCCATATGAAACAAACAAAGGCTTACAACATGTGACAAACCGTCAATTTCAGGTCGTTATTTTATTCTCGAGTATTAAATATATTTTTTAATTTTATGATGAGATATGAACTCACGACTAACTGGGAGAATTAGGTCTTACATTTGTAATTTACGTGACGTTTACAAAGAACCGACGAATTCTACGGTAAGCATCGACGCTTATATTTTCAAATTGCCATAGAAATAATTTTATTACATTCGTTTTTATCTTTCGTGTCTCGTACTATTTTTACTTTTTACGAAAAATGACTACAAATCGTACCTTTTTAAATATCAGACTTTGATAATACCCGTATTTACAAATTATAGGGAAAGTTATACAACTCACCCCACTAAACTATAACCCCATTGGGGCGGATCAACCAAGGTATCCTAAGTTTTTCTTGCCATGGTATTCTTTAAGTCAGTAGGAACGTGGTGTAGCTGTGCATCACTAGCAATGAATGTGCAGTTGCTTTAGACAAGGAGAAACATTATCATTCATGTTACAATCACAATGCTCACATCCATATATGAATCCTTTAATACCTCCTCAAGGATGATCTTACCTTAAGGGTATTCTCTTGACTGGGGAACTAATCTATCTGTTAAACTGGCAAATAAACCCGAAACAAAGTAAAGATTTGGAATTCATTAGCATAAATTCACTACTACCAGAGTAACAATCTGATATGATCCTATTGTATGGAATTTCTAGAGTAAATAAGCCATTAGATCAAAAGAAGATGAACGTGGTTGAGACTTTAGTGTAGTTTGACTTATAACGTAAACTAAGTGCTCCTGCTACAAACTATTTAAACTCGTGCTCTACTTAACTAACGACATCAATGGACCCACTGTTGTGTATATTACTTGTACTTTTAGTTTCGTTACAAAACAAGAGATTGGATCCAAGTTGAAAACATAAAAAATCACCTCTATAAAACTTTTGGATATTAAAGATCTAAGCAAATCCTGGGTAAGCATAAATTGATTCAGAATCGCTCACAGTCACAATAAATCAATCGCAGAGCTACGGATCTCATATCAACATTAGACTATTCAAATCAACATAATTCACAAAACAAGTCATCAATCAAAAATGATTCAAATACATATAAATGAACAATAAGTTAGTCATCAAAAAGCATAGATCATCATCATCATCATCAAAGATATAATTTATGATAACTAAAAACAAAAACTGACTGATAATATGTACCTTAGAGAGTGAAACAAATTTGAGCAAATTGATTTTGATTGATTAGTTGATTTTCTGTGTAAGAGGAAAAAGAGATCAATGTTAGGGCTTCCATAATGCTCCACCTCGGATTTTATAATAAATGGTTCTTTAAGCATGTAATGCATTGGGAAAGTGACACATATTCACACCATATTAATACCACTTCTCCATGCCTCAACCATCTTTAAACTTTTAAGTGGGTCATGTTTCTCTAGTAACTTAAATTTAATATATGAAATAAATGTCTCCACTAACTTAAATTATATATATATAATTAATGCTACTTCAATTTTAAGAAATGATAAGGTGTATGACTAGTTGGTATAGACAATATCAATTCTTGATTCATTCCACAATTTGCTAGACATAGTAAATTGTGAGACAAGATAAAATATGAAACACGATAAAAAAAATACTAAGTTATATTTAAACAACACAAATAAATTGAACAACAAAAATAAATTCTACTAAAGTTATACTTAATTATGATGTCATGATACAATTTTCAACATATCGTTCATCCGGGTTCCGACAAGATGTACCAAGACATAAAGAAATTTTACTGGTGGCCCAACATGAAAGCCGATATTTCCATTTATGTTAGCAAGTGTTTGACATGCCTAAAGGTTAAAGCTGAACATCAAAAACCATCTGGTTTGTTGGTGAAACCTGAGATCCCTCAGTGGAAGTAGGACAATATCACCATGGATTTTATCACCAAGCTTCCTAAGACGTCAGGTGGTTATGATACCATTTGGGTGATTGTAGACCGACTTACTAAGTCTGCACACTTTTTACCGATGAGGTAAAATGACTCTATGGACAAATTGACAAGATTGTACTTGAAAAAAGTGGTCACGAGACATGGAATACCAGTCTTGATCATTTGTGACCGTGACGGTAGATTTATGTCAAATTTCTTGAGGTCTTTCCAGAAGGCTTTGGGGTACTTGTTTGGATATGAGACTTGTCTTACCATCCGCAGGGTGCTCGGCAAAGCGAAAAGAACCATCAGACACTAAAAGAAATGTTACGCGCTTGCGTGATAGACTTTGAAAATGATTGGGATAGACACTTATTGAGTTCTCATACAACATTAGTTATCATACTAGCATTAAAGCTGCACCATTTGAGGTGCTTTATGGTCGTAAGTGTCGTTCACCTGTTTGCTGGGCCGAGGTCGGAGGACACGAGCTTACCGGTCCAGAAAATCTTCATGAGACAACCGAAAAAATCATTCAAATCAAACAAAGAATTCAAGCCGCTCATGATCGACAAAAGAGTTACGTTGATGTGAGGCGTAAGCCCTTGGAATTTCAAGTTGGAGATAAGGTTATGTTAAAAGTTTAGCCTTGGAAAAGGGTTATTTCGTTTTTGGAACAAACGGGGGAAGTTGAACCCGAGGTACATTGGGCCTTTCAAGGTGTTGGCAAAAGTGAGAACCGTTGCTTATAGACTCGAACTTCCTCAACAATTAAGCAGGGTTCATAGCACGTTTCACGTATCCAATTTAAAGAAGTGTTTATCCGACGAGCCATTGGCAATTCCGTTGGATGAAATACATATTGATGACAAGCTTCACTTTGTTGAAGAACCAGTGGAGGTCATGGATCGTGAGGTCAAGCGGTTGAAAAAAGGGCGTTTTCCATTATCAAAGTTTGATGCAACTCTAGGAGGGGTCCCGAGTTCACATGGGAATGTGAAGATCATTTTTTGATAAGAAGTATTCCACATTCTTTCACAAAAAACCGTACCCTCGACAAGTGACGCGTCTTGAGCCTTGAATACAAGGCTCCTTTAACAGGGGAAGACTGTAACAATCCGTTATTCAGGTCATTTTACGACTCAATACTTTCCATTATTTATTTTTAGACTTTTACACGTTTACTTTTAATTTTTATCGTTAGGTTAAATCTCGTAAACTAAAAATCAACATTCAACGTAAACGGGCATCAAACAAATAAAAGTTTACGTCAAGTAAGTGTTATATAATTATTAAGAAGATAATTATTGACTTTTCACTTTTTATTTTTATTCGTTACGTAAAACGTTTTACGTTCGCTAAAACTCATCCATGCATGCATGTAAGCACATAAACCCATCTATACTTCAACCAATACCCACTACATCCATGTGTGCATGTAAGCACATAAACCCATCTATACTTTAGTGTCATGAGCTTAGGGAAACGTAATTACATTTTGTGATATTGTATGTGTTATATTATTGCGCATTTGAAATCTTGCGGTCCTACTTTATACAATACTTAAACATGTGAATTCACCAACTTTATGTTGATGTTTTAAAACATGTTTTTCTCAGGTCAATAAGGTGTAAGGGCAAGGATTGGATGTCGTTATTTTGGGAGTCATATTGCATAAAGATTTACTTGCATTACATTTTGAAGAATATATGTTATGTAGTTAAATCTTTACATTTTCAAGGATGAACAAGTTAAGCTGTGAGCTTTTGTAAAACAAATACAATATTCATTTAAATCAATGTATCATTTTTAAACGACTCATTTAGAGGTCGTTCTCTCATATCTTGTGCTATTGATCTATGAAGTAACACTCGCGGACCCTTATTCTGCTGCGACCCCATTTGGGGGTGTTACACCTATCACGAGGATAGGTTCCTCTTTCCTTTCCGTGGCGGATTTTGCTTTTACAACATGGGTGGCCCACTCTCCGGGTTGAGCGTTTGTTTGCTTAGCTTTTCCTTTCCTGATCCCCTTTATTAAGTGGGCCAACTTCCCTGACTTGACGGCCTCTTCTATCTTGTTTTTTTAATTCTCTGCAGCGTCGTGTCGTTGGCCTAGTCTTGTTGAATTTTACAATATGTGGACACGTCTCTGATTTAGTTATTATCCTGGGAGAGCTTTGTGAAAGTTTTTACTACTTTTTCGGAGGCCAAGATTTCTTTGGGAGTTTTGGTGAGGCTTTGTAAGATTCTGGGGGTAGGTTCTTTGTGGGGACTGTACCTGTCTCATCTTTCTCTGTTCTTCCTTCTTGACCCTTCCCATGGTCTTCCTTTTTGCGGCGTTTCTCCTGTGTTGTTGTCCATGCAGACGACAGGTCGGCCTTCGAAAGCCGTTTCTTCTGCTTGTAGCCATGAGTATACTTTGTCCATAAGTCCATCGTAGCTTTCTGAGAGTTCTGTGTTTATGAATTTGACCAAAGATTTTATCTTTACCCCATGCACAAAACCTACTATCCTTTGCTTTTCATTGAGTTTTGAGATTTGGGCGGTTTCGTCCATGTACCGATGATGAAAGCTCGAACGCTCTCTCACTCCTTTCTTTTTATCCCGTTAATAGCTAAGTGTATCCTGGTATGCTTTTTCTGTTGGTTGATATGTTGGTTGAAATGGGTCGAAAACTCTTCTTTAGGTCTTGTAGTTCAAAACCACCTCCTTATTAGGAAGCTTTTCCACTGACCCTTGCGGGTCTTTCTTAGTTAATAGACGGAATATGAATGGACCGGAATCACCCATTTATCCATTTTGGTTGCTCCCTCGAAGGCGTGTATGAAGTCATCCGGATCACCCTTCCTATCATAGTACCCTACGTGCGGCGGAACTCTAAGACCATCCGGAAGTTCAAATTCCTCAATCCACTTGGTTAGTGGGGAGGGGCTTTCTTTGTCATTCATGTGTCCTCTTTCTGGGTATCTAGTATAGTACACCACTCTTGGGAGGTCCCCTTGGCTGAGAGGATGGTGGTTATACAAAGGGTAAACTGGGTGCGGGGGGTGAGAGCTATTAGGATTATTCATTGGATAAACATTGTTTGGGAGGTAAACGTTATTTAGAGGATAGATGTTGTTTGGAGGGTAAACATTATTCGGAGGATAGATGTTGTTCGGAGGGCAAACATTATTCGAAGGATAGATGTTGTTCGGAGGGTAAACATTATTCAGAGGATAAATGTTGTTTGGAGGGTAAACATTATTCGGAGGATAAATGTTGTTTGGTGGGTAAACATTACTCGACGAGTAAATGTTATTTGGTGGCGTGGGTAAAATTAATTTGATGTTTGGAATTACACTAGATAATATAAGGCGTCAGATTATGACAACTCTGGCCCCGCACCCCAACTACAAAAGACTTCTGATCATAATCGTTCAGAACTCGGCATTCAAGACCACGACAATGAACCTTTAAGTTCAAAGCTGGTTCCAAATGTTACTCCTCCAGCAGACACAAATGCTCCGTCATTACAAGAGTTGGATTTTCTATTCAGTCCTTTGTTTGAAGAATACTTATTTGCAGGAAATCAAAGTGTGTCAAAGTCTTCCTCTCTCTCTCTCTCTGATAATTCTAAACATCAAGACACACAACCTGTAGCAAATATTCAACCTACAACAGAACCAATAACTCCAATAACAAATGTTAATGCTGAGGATAACAACAATTATCAAGCAGCGAATGCATAAATTAATGAAAACAAATTTTACAACATCTTTAGTACACCGGTACGTGAAGAAGCTGAGTCATCTACTCGCTATGTTGATAATTCAAACATGCATACATTCTACCAACGTCATCAATCTAAACACCGATGGACCAAAGATCACCTGTTAGAACAAGTTCATAGAAATCCATCCAGGCCAGTGCAAACCAAATGACAACTTGCAACACATCCTGAAATGTGCATGTTCGCACTCACCGTGAGTACTGCTGAACCGAAAAGCATTAAGGATACAATGGCTAATTCAACATGGATCGAGGCAATGCAGTATGAGCTTCATCAATTTGACAGACTACAAGTCTGGGAACTCATCGACAAACCATTTGGAAGACTGTCATCAAGCTAAAGTGGTTATGGAAGAACAAAAAGGATAAAGATCAAACTGTCATTTTCAATAAGGCACGACTTGTAGCTAATGGATATACTCAGGAAGAAGGTATTGATTTTGAGGAATCTTTTGCTCCAGTCGCTCGCTTGGAAGCTGTTTGGATTTTCATCGCCTATGCTGTACACAAATCTTTTCCAATCTACCAGATGGACGTTAAAATGACTTTTCTTAATGGTCCACTAAAGGAGGAGGTTTATGTTGCACAAGCAGACGGGTTCGTTGATCCTAATCATCCATAAAAAGTTTACTATCTAAGGAAAGCTCTATATGGATTGAAGCAAGCTCCAAGAGCCTGGTATGATGAACTCTTAAATTTCCTGATGTCTAAAGGTTTTACTAAAGGAACAATTAACCCAACTTTGTTTATGATAAGATACGGGGAAGACATTCTAATTGTGCAAATTTATGTAGATGACATAATTTTCGGGTCTACAAACACTAAATATTCTAAAAAGTATGAAAAACTAATGCACGGTAGATTTGAGATGTCCTTAATAGGGGAATGAAATTCTTTTTAGGACTTCAGATCCACTAATCCCCATGAGGTATCTTTATTCAACCAGGCCATAGTCACTTTTGTAAATACTTAAAAAAGCATCATGGTATGGAAAAAATGTGATAGCCTTGGTACACCATGGCTACGTAACCTAATGGATGCAGATTGAGTGGTTACCCATTGACAAAAAAATACCGTTGTATGATCAGGTCATTCATGTATCTGACATCTAGTAGAGCAGACATGGTGCAAGCAGTATGTTACTGTGTACGGTATCAAGCAAGACCAACAGAAAAGCACCTCAAAGAGGTTAAAAGGATCTTTAGATACTGATGTGTGTTTTGCAAGCTTTAAATTTATAATACTAGAAATACCGATTTTTACTAAAAATACAACACTTGGGAAGTATACCCGTTCGTGTATAGTATAGCTTTTAGGTAAATCCAGGTCGTTCCATGAGAATTGAAGTTTTCACAGTTTGTAATTAAGGTGCTAAGGTTAAAATGATTGTCATGGATCAAATTAACCAAATCTTACATATGAATAAGGTATGTTTGTTTAGGAAATGATCACTTAGATAATGATGTGTTTTATAAGTTTAGAAAATAGAGTTATCACAAGTTATAAATCCTTTCGGCCTTTAAATATAACTAGTGATTATATCGATTAATAACAATCAAATCATTTTCGGCCTTTATAAGTATTTATTATACATATTAAGATGGTATTTATTTTTGATAGAAAACACATGTATAAAGAAACCTTTCAGTCTATTTTCTTATATAAAATATGTTTTACCCAATTCAATAACACATATCCAAACGCTCTGTATCCAAGATCACATATCGCCCAAACAAACACAAGATGACTACTCCATGATCAAATAAGTAACAAAACACATAACATTCATCATGAATTCAGTAAAGATCATATTCAAAGGACTCACAAGTTTTCCCACCGAAAAACATATTATATTCAAAGTAAACCCGAAAACTATGAAAAAATCTGTCACAGTCACTTA
This sequence comes from Tanacetum coccineum, assembly GCA_026074375.1. Taxonomy (NCBI): domain Eukaryota; kingdom Viridiplantae; phylum Streptophyta; class Magnoliopsida; order Asterales; family Asteraceae; genus Tanacetum; species Tanacetum coccineum. The sequence goes on from BQNB010028698.1 coordinate 40,150, forward strand.
TAGATTCGAATTACACTTCAATGCTACTTCCTTGGATAGATTATAATCTGGAAATTAATGGTGGATAGTGGTGGTAGTCGATGGTGGTGATGGTGGTTTGGATCAAAGGTTTTTGAGGCCTTTATCACCAAAAACACTTCTTCTAAAGTGTTGTAAACGAACTTGGGGTTTGTGTTTGTAAGATATATGGAATGGGGTGATTAGGGGCTATATTTATAGGCTAAAAATGGGCCAAAGTGCACCGCACAAACTTATTTGTGCGCCGCACATCGGGTGTTAATGCACTTAGCATTTAATTGCATTTAATTTTTCCTCAGACTGAAAAGTGCGCCGCACTTTGGCCAAAACCGCCACACTTTCTGCATATTTAAGCAGTTGGACTTTTTCATGGTTGTAGATAATTGAATTCTCTTTCTGTGGCCGCTTGAATCAACTAAAACGGAATTCGTATGACCGAGTTATGGCCAAAACAGTTAACAGGTGTCGGGAAATCATTAACTTGAGTTATTTCTTCGTCTAAGCTTCAATTCTTCGTGTATTCTTTCGTTTTCTTCCACGACATGTACCTAGAACATATAATAGCAAATATACTTGATTAAGTACCAAAAGTTAATGAGAAATGATCAAATAAATGCAAATAACGCAGCGGAAAACATGTATAATTTAGGCGTTATCAAATCCCTCCACACTTAGCTATTGCTTGCCCTCAAGCAATTAAAGTGAGAAAACAAGATCATTTATCGTGACGTGAGAAAAAAAACTCATTTTAGCATTAACAAGTGTTTACTAGTTTTATAACCTTTCAGGCATAGATATATAACAGAGCACCTCACATAGGGAAAGTGTTTGTTTTTTAATTCACACGAGTCACTCAGATAGGGTTTTATATTTGTGAAGTCACTCAATTGCACAGACACAATCTAGGTCGCTACCATATGTTTGTACTAGACACATAAACATGCCCGTTGCGGCGTGAGCACCTAGACAAAAATCTTAAAAAGGCAAAACGTGATAACGATGAGGGTGAATAGCAGATACTTGATTCCATGTGCCAGAACTTTTCCTTATACTTTGAACTTTTATTATTTTTTTCTTTTCTCTTTTTTTCTTTTTTTTCTTTTTTTCTTGAAGATTTTTTTTCATTCCATATACTGCGATAACTAAGGCTGGCACAAAACTTCTTCTTCATCGAGCACATTTTTTCTTTCTCTTTGGATACTTTGGGGGTCTCAACACTAAAAGCGAGTGCTGCAGATACATGATTGCATAGGGATTTATTGCACCTCTTATCATACGACTTTGTCTATAAATTAACCTCACTGCGGTCTAGTAAATGATGATCAAGCACAAGTTCTGGAGCTACTAAATTACCGGCCCACTCATATAACTTTATACCAATACCAATGTTCAACCCTAACTCGAACAAGGTAAAGGCAAAAATTATCTTGGGTATCAATGATGGGTACCTGAATTCCTTAAGATCTAGAGGCTAACCTTACAATTTAAGTGGGTTGATTTTGTGCTAGTTAAAATGTCAATCTGGTTGGATTTGCCTTACTAAGCGTATGCATTTTTTAAGTTTTTGGAAAAGCAATATATATAAATTTTTAAATTTTCCAAAAAATATTAGTTGAAAGTTTGAAATTTTCTGCAGGGCAAAAATGGAGGGACATGATTAATTTTTCCTATTTGCTACCCCTTCACACTTAAGTTGAACATTTCCCTCAATGTGAGAACTGATAAATATAGAAAATAGGGAAAATTAAAGGAAAACGGTACTTCTTGGGGCACAGAGAGATATAGCTACGTTGGAGCTGTGCTTGAGTGATTCCATTGCGTTCTTTTTTTTGTGAGGAT
>BQNB010028698.1:42818-56404 GCA_026074375.1 Tanacetum coccineum
GTAAACGCAGAAGATACAAAACTCTTCTCAGCACCCGAATCAAAGAGAATACAAGCGTAGTGATCATTAAGAAGAAATGTACCCGTGAACACATTCGGATTCTGCTGTGGATTTTCAATCACCACGTAAGCTTTCCCATGAGCTCCATCATTCTACTGGTTCCCTACTTTCGAACACTTGTCCTTGAAATGTCCATTCTCACCACACTCGAAACATGTCACATTATGTAGGAAGTCATTACCTGCACCCTGAAGCCTAACTATACAATCCTTCTCCATGTGACCTATTCTTTGACATCTCTGGCACTTTTGAGGACACAGTCCATGATGATGTAAGTTGCACCGGTTGCATTTTGGTAAATTTCCAGCATAAATCTTTCCTCGAGCTGGGGCTGCAGCATATGCCCTGACAGTTTCTGGTCTCCTATTTTATTGCTTATTGTTGTTGTTGTTTCTCTGGTTGTCTTCCCATTTCCTTTTATTGCTTTCTCCAATTCTTGCAGCCCTACCCTGAACTGATTGCTCGACCAGTTTACGGGCCATGTTGATTGCCTCATGCAAGGTCGCAGGCTTTGAAGAAGTGATGTTTCCTTTGATTCTTTCAGGAAATCCACGAATGTACTTTTCAATCTTCTTACTTTTAGTGGACACCAATTTAAGACACATCAGAACTAGTTCGTGGAAACGATTACTGTAAGCTTCGATATCATCTCCTTTCAGAGTCAGAGTCCAAAGTTCTTATTCCATCCTTTGGATTTCAGTTGCTGGGCAGTATTCGGTGGTCATCATAGCTTTTACGTTGCTCTAGAGGATCTGATTAGCATTAGCAAGTCCCAAAGTCTGAACATTTCCGTTCTACCAGGTTAGAGCATGACCCACAAACGTGCACATAGCAAACTTCACTTTGTCATCTTCAGCACATTTTCAAATTTCAAACACTTGCTCCATCTTTTCGAACCAACATTTCAGCCCGACTACACCTTCAATCCCCTTGAAAGAGTGAGGCTTGCCATTTAAAAATGTCTTATACAAACATCCATGCATCTCTGGTACAATAGTTCCTCTAGTATTTGTTGATCCGGATCCACCAGTATTGTTTAAGTAAGCTCTAGTCTTTTCATATTTTTCAATGGCTTTGGCCACACGCTTTTTCACTATCTTCCTAATAGATTTCTTCTTAAATCTCCTGGGCGGCATGATTCTGGCAACACAAGTACACAATTCATTGAGAATTTGTAAAAGTATGCAGAGTCATGACACATGGTAAATAATGGAGAATGAATATAAAAATCATAAATAATCAGGGATAGTCGATATTTACTAATAATTGATCGATAGAAATAGATATTAATATGTCAAAAGATAGACGTAAGAGATCGAATTTAAACCAACTATTATATATCTAAGATTATATATATAATGCAATAATGACAATCGGAAAAGTAAGTACGGATCAGGGAATACGCGCGCGTGGATATCAGATAGCGATGAAGGATTCTGTATTTAAAAATGAAAGAAAAGAAAACCTTTAAACTTTGTGGTTATAGACTAGGTTTTGAAAATGACCCAGTTCCCTATAACCTTGGCTCTGATACCATCTGTAACACCCCAAAAATCAGGTAGCAGCGGAATGGTAACAATGGGGTGCTACGTCAAAGTACAACAATCAAGATATAGGAAACGACCATAAATGGACGTTTAAGACAAGATTTCATTCGATGCCATAGCAAAATATCAGAGTTTATACATTAGGTCCCATATGTTTTAAAAGAGTAATAAACATTTCAAGTACATATTTAATTAAACAAAAGCTTCATAATACCCAAAAGATGACTTATGTTTTTAAAGATAATAAAAGTTGCATTGAATATAGATAAAACACAGAATCCGTCTTCATTGATATCCGCCACGGCTCCCCTCCAATCTTCATACCCTAGGACCTGAAATTACATGCTAAAAGTCAACACAAAGGTTGAGTGAAATCATAGGTTTATCGGTAAAAAGGGTAGACCACAAGATCGAAGTAATAGTAGACTCTGAAACACATTCAGTAGTCCAAAACGTTTATTATTGCACTAAGCTCATGACCCCGAAGCCTTAACTAGATTTGTGCCCCAATAAGAATATAGGATGCTTGCCAACAACCTAACACCTCTCAATGTTAAATGCACCTTGATCAAACTAGTGACCCAAGGAAAGGTGGGGATTGTCAGTCCCGATAGATCTATCCACAACACTCGCGCTTACTACAATAGCAATTAACGGTTCATGATAAATAGGGACTTCACGGCAATAAGGTAACTTAGCGAATAAAAAAAATATTCAAGCAAATGAAATTCCACCCCGTAGATTTTGTAAAACAATCACGTAGTAAAAAGGGGGCTATGAACTCACCTCGAATGAATGGTAATCAACAAGTATTCACAATAGAAAATGCGTCACGAAGGAATCCGAAGGCAACCTAATCCAATATAGGTCGTATAAGTATTAAACACTTTGATTATTTATAGGTCGTATAGCTCATCATACTATCGTTCGGGCTATCATAATTAAGAGGTCATGTAGTGACGTATGAGGAGCTAGGACACTTTAAATCGTAAATCCAACAACTCGACTAAATTTTAATTTATTAAAAAATTTAAATATAACGCCACCCCGAAGAGGCCTCATTACTGAACTCCCTAGTAATATAGTACTTTGATTAACTAATACCACATATAATTCTATATAGCTACATCACCATCTAATCGTTTTAGTGAAATCATATTTATAAAGTAAAAACGTTTATAAGTATACTTTAGTAAAACTGGCATAACTTTCTCGTTTTAAGTCCGTTTCTTTCTTTTCTTACGTCCACGCCTTCGTATTAAGACGATTTATCAAAATATAACATTTTCAAAATCTGAGTTTTTCTGATGAATAGTGATTTTTACTGTTCATAACAGTTATATATTTATTTTTATAGATTTAGTTATCGTAAATCTCGTAAATGTCGTAACTTATTCGTTTTAACTCCGTTTTTAGCGATTCTTTCGAGCATGTCTTCATATTTAAAAGTTTTATCGATTTATTGATGTTTTAAAAGTATAAGTTTCTGTGGTGAATAGTAACTTTTATAAAAATAGTTTTATAAAAGTATATATTTAACGTAAACTTGAAATCGTCGTATCTTTTTCGTTATAAATCGGTTTTTCGAGTTCTTTACATGCCCACGATCCTTGGGACATGTAGTATCTTATAAAATCATAAAATAGAGGTGTAAATTTTCGAATTCAAACAGCCCCTAAATGGGTTTTACTCAAAATGTGTTTAAAAGTCGTTTTTATAACTTTTTAACTTAACCACTTTGTTACACGTCCATTACAACCCTTATTAACATATGTCTTACATACTTAGGGTTCCTAGTCCATGATATATTCAACCACATAACACATGAATAAGTGTACAAAATTATAATCACAAGCAAAAATATGTTTTACATGTTTAAAAGCATCCTAATGGTGATTTCACTACATAGAACTTATATACACATAAAATGATAAATGTAAAGACATAAAGGGTTTTAGGTAACCTTATGGTGATTATAATCATTTTTATCAAGAAAAAATCAATTTTTACATGTTAAATATATCTAATGGTGGATATTAAACTTTATAGAAAAACTCATATAGCATTAAAATGTAAATGTAAAGACATAAAGGGTTGTTTAGTAACCTTATGGTGATGTTATATTGATATACCAACAATCCTAAACCCTTGTTTAGATTTTGAAACCAAAGCTTGCAAGTTCTTGAAACCCATAACCTTAATCTTCATTTTTCTTGTTTAACACTTGTAAGGGTTTAAACAACTGCCCAAAACATCTTAGGTAGGTCTTAGATTTGTTGTGTGTATGCTTGATAAGTGGTATAAAAATTTGTATGGGTTAGTATAGGGGGGAGGGTTTTGAGCCGTGGCTATGTAGTGTGAAAAGAGGAGAGTGTTTTTGTAATTGTTTTCACAAAGGAATTGAAGGTGTATGTTTATTTCTCTAGTTGCTAGCTTATATACTCTAAGGACTTAGTTAAGATTATGTCTAGGTTCATGAAAGACACCATGAGGGTTTCAAGGAAAGTCTTGGTCAAGGTATGGGCTTTGCTTGCAAAAGTCATAAGGTTTAATTGAAATGTGTTGTACAATGTCAAGTTGTAAGATTTTTAGATATTTTTCTTGTATAATCCCACCTATATCCGGCCATATACATGTATATATGATGATATTTTTCAAATTTTAGGTATTGGGTATAATTGTAGGTATTTGTTGAAGTGTAGAAAAGTTTTGGTGCTTCTAGGTATGCCTAAATGTATTTAATTGCGAAACGTAAACGTTTTACGCAACCAATAAAAATAAAATATAAAAAGTTGATTATTACTTTCATAAAAATAATATATTTATTTGCTTGTCGGAAATCTTTAATTGTTGGTTGTCCGTTTACTGTTAATTGTTGATTTTTAGTTTACGCGATTTTGACTATATTAGAAGAACTAAAGTAAACCACGTACGAAAAAAATAAATAATTTGTATATTAGTTGACGTCTTTAAATGACCTGAAAATACGAAATGTTACAGGTCCTCGGTTAGATGAGCCTTGTCCTCAAGGCATCAAGTGGCGGGCAATGAGGAAAGTACTGGTTCGGAGAAAAGATGCGGATATTTCATCCGGAATTGGTCTTCATGTTCCCAGGTATACTCAGCTCCTTGCCGAGAGTTCCAACGAACCTTGACTAATGGGATTCTTCTCCGCTTTAGCTTTTTCACATCTCGATCCACAATCTCAATAGGCTCTTCGACAAAACGTAGATTTTTATCAATCTTGATCTCATCCAAAGGCCAGAACATCTAGGCTCAGACACGATTTCAAGGGTTTGACACATGTAACGTGTCGTGGACACAACTTAGCTCTTCGGATAACTTCAGCCGATAAGCCACCGGTCCAACACGCTCCATGATTTCGAACGGTCCCACATATCATGGTGTTAGCTTTCCCTTCTTGCCAAATTGTATCACTCCCTTCCATGAAGATGCCTTAAGTAACACTCGGTCTCCAACCTTGAATTCATGAGGCTTACGCCTCTTATCAGAATAGCTTTTCTGGCGACTCCTAGCCGTTTTCAATCTTTCCCTAATTTGAACAATCTTTTCTGTCGTTTCTTGCACAATTTCTGGTCCAATAAGCTGACTTTCTCCCACTTCAGTACATATCACGGGGATCTACATTTCCGTTGGTACAGAGACTCGAATGGTGCATACTTAATGCTTGTGTGGTAACTGTTATTATAGGAAAACTCAATCAATGGAAGATGAGTATCCCAACTGCCACCAAAATCCATAACATAAGCTTGAAGCATATCCTCCAGCGTCTAAATAAGTACGCAACTCTGACCGTCGTCTGAGGGTTGTAAGCCGTACTATGTCTAGTCTCGTACACAAGTTTTGATAAGCTTGCCATAAGTGTGACGTGAATGACCATCACGGTCTGAAAATGATTGACCCCGGACACCAGTCTCGCTACATCTCATTGGTATAAATTCTTTGCTATTTTCTCGGTCTGTAGTCTTCACGTATAGGTAACAAAGTGAACCGACGTGGTCAATTATCCACAATGCCAAATCGTATCATGCCCCCTGCTACTTTTAGGCAAATTTGTGACAAAGTCCATTGTTATCTTTTCCCACTTCCATCAGGAATTTCTGGTTGCTGACGAAATCTGAGGGTTTCTTATGTGGTTTAATCTTAGAACAGTCCAAAAGATGACTTAAGTTTTTAAAGATAATAAAAGTTGCATTGAATATAGATAAAACACAGAATCCGTCTTCATTGATATCCGCCACGGCTCCCCTCCAATCTTCATACCCTAGGACCTGAAATTACATGCTAAAAGTCAACACAAAGGTTGAGTGAAATCATAGGTTTATCGGTAAAAAGGGTGGACCACAAGATCGAAGTAATAGTAGACTCTGAAACACATTCAGTAGTCCAAAACGTTTATTATTGCACTAAGCTCATGACCCCGAAGCCTTAACTAGATTTGTGCCCCAATCAGAATATAGGATGCTTGCCAACAACCTAACACCTCTCAATGTTAAATGCACCTTGATCAAACTAGTGACCCAAGGAAAGGTGGGGATTGTTAGTCCCGATAGATCTATCCACAACACTCGCGCTTACTACAATAGCAATTAACGGTTCATGATAAATAGGGACTTCACGGCAATAAGGTAACTTAGCAATAATATTCAGGCAGTAATCTGGATAGCATACACTTTGTAAACACTTTGAAAACACTTAGAAAAACACTTGTGTCCAATAGTAAAACAAGCAATGTAATTCACCCCGTAGATTTTGTAAAACAATCACGTAGTAAAAAGGGGGCTATGAACTCACCTCGAGTGAATGGTAATCAACAAGTATTCACAATAGAAAATGCGTCACGCTTACGATCGAATGCAACCTAATCCAATATAGGTCGTATAAGTACTAAACACTTTGATTATTTATAGGTCGTATAGCTCATCATACTATCGTTCGGGCTATCATAATTAAGAGGTCATGTAGTGACGTATGAGGAGCTAGGACACTTTAAATCGTAAATCCAACAACTCGTCGATACGCCACCCCGAAGAGGCCTCATTATGAAACTCCCTAGTAATATAGTACTTTGATTAACTAATACCACATATAATTCTATATAGCTACATCACCATCTAATCGTTTTAGTGAAATCATATTTATAAAGTAAAAACGTTTATAAGTATACTTTAGTAAAACTGGCGTAACTTTCTCGTTTTAAGTCCGTTTCTTTCGTTTCTTACGTCCACGCCTTCGTATTAAGACGAGTTATCAAAATATAACATTTTCAAAATCTGAGTTTTCTGATGAATAGTGATTTTTACTGTTCATAACAGTTATATATTTATTTTTATAGATTTAGTTATCGTAAATCTCGTAAATGTCGTAACTTATTCGTTTTAACTCCGTTTTTAGCGATTCTTTCGAGCATGTCTTCGTATTTAAAAGTTTTATCAATTTATTGATGTTTTAAAAATATAAGTTTCTGTGGTGAATAGTAATTTTTATAAAAATAGTTTTATAAAAGTATATATTTAACGTAAACTTGAAATCGTCGTATCTTTTTCGTTATAACTCGGTTTTTCGAGTTTCTTATCATTTTGGAATCGTCATGAGACGTACTATTTTTATAAAACATAAAATCCATGCTTTGGATTTCGAACCAAAACAACCCCTTAATAATAATTAGGTACTTATATATATAAACTTGTTTTATATACTTTTTCAACTTAATAAAATACCACAAGTTTTCCAAGACTTATTATATACTTGTCTTACATATTATAAAGTTCATTTGTCCATATTTTGTCCAAGATCATCAAGATCAACAAGTCCACTTATCACATGAAATCATAAGCTTTCTTACGTACACTTTTAACCATAAACTTATACTAACTTTTTATACTTAACCCATGAGTGTACAAGACTTATATTCCTTTTATAACATCATAATAACATCCATATAACATGTGTATAAGTTCATAAAATCATGTTTACAAGAAAAATCCATTTTTACAAGTTAAACATATCCTAATGGTGATTTAACTATATAGAACTCATATATGCATAAAATGACAAATGTAAAGATATAAAGGGTTTTAGATAACCTTATGGTGATATAATATGATGACCAACACAATCTAAACCCTTGTTTAGATTATAAACCAAAGCTTGCAAGATCTTGAAACCCTAAACCCTAATCTTCCATTTTTCTTGTTTAACACTTGTAAAGGTTTAACCAAACCTTCAAACCATCTTAGTAGGTCTTAGATATGTTGTGTGTATTCTTGTATAAGTGGTAGAAAAATTTATATGGGTTAGTATAGGGGGAGGGTTTGAGCCGTGGCTATGTAGAGTGAAAGAGAGAGTGTTTTATGAAATTTTCACCAAGGAAATGAAGAGTATGTGTTTATTTCTCTAGTTGCTAGCTTATATACTCTAAGGACTTAGTTAAGATCATGTCTAGGTTCATGAAAGACACCATGAGGGTTTCAAGGAAATCTTATGGTCAAGGTATGGGCTTTGCTTGCAAAAGTCATAAGGTTTAATTGAAATGTATTGTACAATGTCAAGTTGTAAGATTTTTAGATATTTTTATTGTATAAACCCACCTATATCCGGCCATATACATGTATATATGACGATATGTTTCAAATTTTAGGTATTGGGTATAATTGTGGGTATTTGTTGAAGCGTAGAAAAGTTTCGGTGCTTCCGGGTACGCCTAAATGTATTTAATTGCGAAACGTAAACGTTTTACGCAACCAATAAAAATAAAATATAAAAAGTTGATTATTAATTTCGTAAAAATAATATATTGCTTGCTTGACGAAAACTTTAACTCGTTTGGTGTCCGTTTACGTTAATTGTTGATTTTTAGTTTACGTGATTTTACTATATAATAAGAATTAAAAGTAAAAGAGTATGAAAAAAATAATAATTAGTAAAATAGATGACGTCGTAAATGACCTGAAAATACGGAATGTTACAAAATGGAGCTCATGAATATGATTCTACTTTCTATTCCTAATGAGATTTACAATTCTGTGGATGCTTGCACTTCGGCCAAGGATATGTGGAAACGAGTTGAACGATTGATGAGGAGAACTATACGAAACAAAGGTGACAGAGAAACGCGTTTTACGAACGAATTTGATCAATTTGTTGCTGAACCAGGGGAAGCACTTGTTTCTGTCTACAACCATTTTGCTCGGCTAATGAATGATTTGGAATGAAATAACATGAACTTTCCAACTGTCACAATTAACACAAAGTTTCTAAACAACTTGCAACCGGAATGGTTGAAATATGTGACACAAGTTCGTCTTGCTAAACGATTGATAGTAGATTCGTTCGATGATCTTTTTGATTATCTTCAGCAATTTGAGAAACTAGTGAATACATCAAGAGAAAAGAAGTTAGAAAAATCTCATGACCCTTTGGCTCTAGTAGCACACACGGGTTCATCATCCAGACAAACATCATCTTATTATGTGACACATCCTACGTCTGTGGTTGATTATGATGATGAGTACCAGCAGGATGATGTTCACAACAATTCTGAAGATCCTCTAGTCTCTGCAATGTTACTACTTACAAAAGCTATTACTCAAAATTTATCTAATCCAATAAATAATCATCTTCGTGCTTCATCCAACACCAGAAATCAAGCAATCATTCAAGGAGACAGAGTGAATATTCAAAGCAGGAATTCTGGCAATACTGGAAGGACTAACAGACGAGCTTATGTTCAAGAAGAAGTTGTTGAGGGAATGAATGCTCAAAATGAGACTGGAAATGTTCAAAGGACTCTTCACACTTCATCTTCAGGCAATACTTCAACTGTTCAATGCTACAACTGCAGTGGAAAAGGACATAATGCTAGGAATTGTCCAAAGCCAAGAGTTCAGGATTCAAAATATTTCATGGAACAAATGTTGCTGGCAAAACAGGATGAAGCTGGAGTAATTCTTACCGATGAACAAAATGATTTTCTCTTTGCTGATGCTTCAAGGATGGAAGAAATTGAAGAACTCAGTGCAAACATATGCTTAATGGCCAGAATTCAACCAGCTGATCATACTTCTGATGATGGGCCAAGCTATGATTCTGCATTTATAAGTGAGGTACAATCTTCATCCATCAATGAGAATAAAGAACAAATGTATCCAACTCATACTAAAATTATTAACAGTACTATTGGTGATGATCAAATTGATAGCAATATTATATTTGATGAACCAAATGGACATGTTAATAGTGGCAGTGTTGAAAAAGATACACATGTTCCTGACCTATATGCGTTAGAGCAACTAGCTAGAAATGCATATCTGGAAGCTGAGAAACAACAATTATTTGCTCAAAAAGTCCAACAACAAAACACGACTTTGACTAATCAGCTTGAGTTGTATAAGGAAAGGGTTCGGGTTTTGGAAAACATTAATGGGGATAACAATTATCTCAACGAATTTCTTGAGGCTGATCGAAAAGCAAAACATTTTAATCAACAAGCTCAGTCTCAATTTATTCGTGATCGAGACATCATTCGAGATCTAGAAAAACAACGAGATAAATTAGATTTAGCTGTCAATGATTACAAACGGAAAAATGAGGAACTTCAAAAGACTCATTTAATTTTAAAACGACAAATGAGTGAAAATGAGGATCGTTATCATGACAATATTCTAGATCTCGAGGCCAAACTTAAAAAGAATGTTGATCTAATGTTGAAACTTGGCAATTCCTTACAAGGAATGTTTATGCTTGGACCAAAGCCATTGTCTGTGTATGATCCGCAATTAAAACATGGTTTGGGGTACTCGAATCCTTATACACTCAAGCAAGCAATTTCTCAATGTCCAAAGTTATATCTTGCCTCTAGTTTGAGTAATTCAGAAATTCCTTTGAATGTTAGAGATACTGAGGACACTCTTGATGATGCTTCCAAAAGTCAACAAAAAATGAAAGAAAAAATGAATGATCCAATTGCTGTTGCGAACAAACAGAATTGTTGGACAATTGATTACCAACAAATAAATGCTCTTTATAAAGACTTTGTTCCTCAAAAAGAGCTTTCTGCTGAGCAAAAATATTTTCCATCTTCTTTTATTCCTTCTGACAAGACTTCAAATGCAACTTCTTCTATCCCGGCATCAATGCCGAGTGAGTCACCTTTGATCATACAATTGGATAAAATTGATTCGACTTGTATGTCAATCAACCAACAATATGAATCACAGCAAAACTATCTAACAATGCAAATAATAAGTAAAGAGGTAAGGAAAGAAACGATCAAACAAAGACACCAAGATTTATAGTGGTTCGGCAATGAAGTACCTCTTCGTTCCTACTCCACTCGAGATTTCACTATGTCAACAAGCTCCCTTTAGGCGGTAGAAAAACCATTTTATGTCGCTTACTTACTTTTCCGACACTAAGCTACGATGTCGAGTCCTTAATCTTAGTAGAAACTAAATCTTAAGACTTCACTAACTTCTTTAACATCATAAGATATAACAAACTTTGGGTTGACAAACATCCAATCACACCAAATACAATATACACACTTGGATCTATACGCGATCCAATTTATACAACGACACAAAACAAATGTAATGAATGTTTGTGATCTTGTAGAAGAATACGATTGTTCTTCTCTTGCACTTGATTATAGAAGGTAGAAGCTGGGAGGAGAAAGAATTATACTTGAAACAAAATCAAGGAATGTTGGTGATCAAGATATGTGTTTTAGAAAGAAAAGAACAAGAGAGAAAACTAGATCTGATAAAATTTTTGGCAAGAGGAAGTCTATTTTTTGAAATGGGGTGGCCCAGTATATATAGGGGAAAAAAATGACCGTTGCTGGCGGCGGTCTCGGCGGTCCCTTATATATAAGGGGGGCGCCGACTCTATAAGGGGGCCGCCGCTAGACTGCTCATTTTTTGTCTTTTGTGGTGAAGGTTTGTATCTGTTATTGGAACTTCTCCATTTTGGGGGGAAAATTTGAAATTTGCAATTTTATGTTTTAATTAAACATTTCTTTTTAATGAATAAATAATTTGTTTTTTATAATTTTATAAAAAAAAATAGTGGATAGTATAGATTTAAGAAAAATAATTTTCTGATCACTAAATCTTGTTTAATGATTTGTTTATCCATACCTTAAGTGATTAATCCTAGAAATAGAATTTTTGATTTAGTAATTTATAAACGTTTAATTTTATCGTTAAATTTTCACATTTTGTTTATTATCAAAAACATTAAATGAAGGTCGAAAAAATATAAATAACGGTTTTTGGCATTATTTGTAATAACAATATCCCCTATTTTTGATGATGACGTAAATATAAAACTCATTTAGTATAAAATTTGAGGTTTTATAAATTATAAATGAGTTTATTCTATCTTCTCCTCCTTTTTGTCGAATTCAAATAAGCTTGAATCGTCGAGTGAGTAGAGTAGAGGAATCGAGTTACCAGTCTACACCTAAGGTCTCCCCCTTGTTCGGGGCACCAAGGTATCGATCTTACGGTAATTTGTTTGCTACAAAACAAGATTAGAGGTACAAGTGCAAGCAAATATAGCATGACAAATATCTTAAAGATTCAATCCACACATTTTGAAGTATAAATAAAGTTCATTGAAATTCATAGATAAGTCATATATGGTCACAAGGACTATATATATGAGAATACAAGCATAAGATAATGACAATCAAGACATAACATATTAAAACATCTAATGAAGATAGACTAGTAGTTGATTCTTGAATTCAAATGATGTGATATTCAAAAGATAGGAGACTTTTATTAAATCAAATTAATCATAAGAGTATGATTAATTGAAGAGTGAGAACGAAGAAGATGGTGACTCGTTTTGGTGATGGACTTGTGATTGGGGTATGAGACGGGTGATGAGGAATTGAATGAAATTAATTTCATTCCTCAATGAGTGCAAGTGGTTGGTGGTGTACCGACAACAATGACAAAAACTAGCATGACAACCTACTTGAGCATTAGTAGGAGGTTGAACCATTGGATGGGGTGGAGAGGATGGTGTGGATGTTTGGGAATCAATGAGTGAGGAGACGGTGTAGTGTTGGTGGATGATTTGATCTCTTTGTGGTAGTTCATAGGTGGTGAAATGGAGTGAGTGGTGTTTCTTGAAGGTGGTGGTGTTGAGTTATTGTGACGAGTGGGTGATGATTTTGGTAAAGGTGTCTTTCGCTTCCAAACTTGACGAACCGACATCCTTGGTTTTCTAGTAAGGTTAGGATGATGATTTGAGCAAGACATTTGTGTGGAGGAAGATAGTATGAGGAAGATTGTGATGATGAGAAAAATGAGAGGAGATGGAAATTTAAATAATGAAAGTATGAAGAGAGAATGGCAAAGCATGGTGTTGGAGATGAAGGTTGAAGAAAGTGTGTGTTCAAAGAGGGAAATTCCAGCAATGTCTAAGAGTAGGGTGGTCAAAATTACAGAAAAAGAGAAATTTTTCGAAATGTTGTTTCCCTCCTGACGGCGGTCCCTTATTGTTGGGCGGTCCCTTATATGTAAGGGGGCCGCCTGATATATAAGGGGGCCGTTTTCTGGAGGGAGCAGAGTTTTTCTAGTTTTTTATTTTTAGAAATATCACACCTTTATCAGCAAAAAATAAACTAAATCTTAAGCAACATTTCATCAATCATTTATCCTAAGCATGTAGAGGTAATAAGCTTCAAGATGATTCACATAAGAACATAAATTTTCAACTAGCAAAGCATTTATAAGATGATAAAAAATATTCTAAAATCTATCCCAACATACGCAAGTTATCATGTATTGTTTTAGTTCTAATAAAAGAAAGATAATATAATACTCCCTCCGTCCCAAAATTATTGTCTCCCGACAAAAAACACACAGTTTAAGAAAAGTGCATTTAATACTGCTTTCTCTTTCTTACTTTTTGACAGAAAGACAGTTTTACCCTTAGCTAATT
>BQNB010028699.1:0-56404 GCA_026074375.1 Tanacetum coccineum
TGTGTGTGTGTGTGTGTGTGTGTGTGTGTGTGTGTGTGTGTGTGTGTGTGTGTGTGTGTGTGTGTGTGTTAATTCGGACGAATCAGTCTCTTTCAAGTTGTTTTTAATGATTATGACTGTTGTACTATGAAATAATACCCCAGATTAGCTTCCGCTGCTATATGTCAAAAATAGGGGTGTTATATAAACACGCACATAATGGCTATTTGGGTGATGTTGCCTTCTTGAACCATTTATTCCTGCTAATCAATTAGGTCTCGAAATGATGTACAAGCCAAGTTCTAAAGTCTATAATACTACCGGCACACTCAATATTGTGGTGGATCGTTGAATAATATGATGGAAACGGAATATTTAGCTTAAATCTTACCAAGTAATAATAAAGGATAATGTGCATTCGGCAAAGATTAATTCCAGTTATTTAAGAAAAAATTGCCAAATATTTTAAAATTGGCATAATTTTCAAAGAAAACTAGAAAATCAAAGGCAAAACATACGTCCAGTATTAATTCTACTCCCATCCCCCACTTGATTTGTACAATGTCCCTATTGTACATTAAGGAAATGAAAATAATAAGAAAATAGTAGAATTAAGACAAGAAACTCCCTGAGCATTGCTTCCAGATTTGAAATTAGGCGGAAATCTATTAGATTATCTCCGTCTTCCAGCAAGATCTTTATCCCCTGTGATCACAGAACAAACTAAAGCATAAAACCATTCCAATGAAATGTACATGAAATATAAACCTAACTCACTTTCGTAGGAATTACGGTTGCATTTAGAATATGCAACAAGCCTTTTAAACTACTTGGTGGCCCAAGTGGACGAGTTTAGTTTCATGAGGGCTTCCAGAGAACATACCCACAAAGTTCATTTACGTATACAAGGTTTAGACATGTTTAAAACTTAAATTTTTAGGATTTAGAAGGAGGTTACGGAGTAACCATTGTAGTTACGTCGTAATCAAGTGGTAAAAATTCTAAGTTCTAAGATGTTACGGCGTAACCATGAAATGGGTTACGTCGTAACTATAGTGGTTATGGAGTAAACTTAAGTGTTATGCCGTAATTGTTGCTGATTCAGCAGAGTTACCAAATGATTACAAGTCGAGCCGGTCTTGAAAATTGCCTCTTGGCTTCTGGATCCTGCAAAACAAAGTAAGAAACATGCAAACCAACTAATGCAAAAAGGAAATTTGTTAGCCTCAAAATATTGAGTCGAACATGAAGTTCGTTCATTATGTATTTAAGTCTCGGTCAATCAATTAGTTAATGTTGTAATAGGAAAGTATCAGGAATCGAGCTTGATAGTTAATCTAATCTAATATTGTATATGTTTCGAGTTTAATCCCAAGCAAAACTGAACCCGGGTCCTAGTCAAATATCCCGAACGTCACTTAATGTGTCGGGGTATATAAGTAACTTTTCCTCTTTGGAAAAGTAAGTTGGTTCATTAATAAAAATTCTATTTTCTTCTTTCTCTAATTTCTCTCTCAACTCTCTCTCCTCTTTCTCTCTCTAAATCAACTCACTTTCTTTATCTATTTTCTTGATCGATTCGTGATTTATTATATGAAGTGAAGTGTTATCGGGATCCTACAATTGGTATCAAAGCATCAAGGGTGGATTCGTGTTTGATTTGTGGTTGAAAATCATCAAAAGAAAATCGTGGGTTTGTTTATTTATTTTTGTTCAAAAAAACATAGCAAGAAAAATCCAAGATTGATCTTTGTTTGTGGTTAAAAGTGTTAAAGATTTGTACTTTCGGGCTTAGATCTATCCCTTGCATCATTACTAGGTGGTTTTAACATCATTTCGTAGCTTTCAAGAAAGTTTGAAGATTTTTTCTTGGTTGCGTTTTGAACTCACTTCGGGGGAGATTGTTAGCCTCAAATTTTTGAGTCGAACATGAAGTTCGTTCATTATGTATTTAAGTCTCGGTCAATCAATTAGTTAATGTTGTAATAGGAAAGTATCGGGAATCGGGCTCGATAGTTAATCTAATATTGTATATGTTTCGGGTTTAATCCCAAGCAAAACCCGAGCCCGGGTCCTAGTCAAATATCCCGAACGTCACTTAATGTGTCGGGGTATATAAGTAACTTTTCCTCTTTGGAAAAGTAAGTTGGTTCATTAATAAAAATTCCATTTTCTTCTTTCTCTGATTTCTCTCTCAACTCTCTCTCTCCTCTTTCTCTCTCTAAATCAACTCACTTTCTTTATCTATTTTCTTGATCGATTCGTGGTTTGTTATATGAAGTGAAGTATTATCGGGATCCTACAAAATTTCATTCAATAAAAGATGGGTTATCTCCCGACAAGCACTTTTGTTTATTAACAAGTTTTCAAGTTAGACTCATGTCCCTTCTACGTTTTGTTGTTTTCCATTTCCTCTTGGATCATCTCCTTAAACTTAGATCCGTTCTTCCTTCCAAGAGGTAAAGTATTATCCAGGTCTTTGGTAACACAGATGAAACTTTGTCCACCTTTGAATGAGGATTTCTTAACCTTGAAAGTTTCTACGTGTACTTCTGGTGGATGATAGTCTTTGTCTTCTATTCCTATTTCCTCACACTCTTCATTTTCAAAATCATAATTGTGCCACTCATAATTTTTATTATGCACTAGGTTACAATATTCCCATATGTTATCTAGAATGTGTCCCTTCTTCCCTATTCCAAGTTCGTACTCATATGCTAGCTTATCGATTTCTAAGTTGAATTCCCACTTGTAATCATCAAAGCTCCTATGAGTGGGATTATTTTCAAAGGCTGAGTTATCACGGAAACAATCAATTAACCATAATTTTAATAATGCCTTTTTCACAGGTTCACTTATGTCAGTATGCCCAACTTAATCAAAGTCCATTCCCTAAGGTGTAATCTCTAGGTCTTGGTTTGTTTGATTCTTGAGAAGACGCTTCAGATGAGGGACTAATATCACACCATTCAGCATACCTACTGTCCCAAACCAAGGCATCAGTTTGGCTTTTTCCAAGACCTTAAATTCCCAGTTTTATATACCCCCACAGATTTCTACCCCACTATCACACATTTTTTTTTGTCGGGATCGCAAGATGGCCACATTTTGGTTTGTTTTTTGATATTCTGTTTTATAGGGTTACAGAAGTGTGCTCTAGGAACATTCTTATCTAATTTAATTTTCCGTTTCTTAGGCTCTTGATCATCTAAGTTAGGGGACCTATTGTCCTAGTTACCTGATTCTCCGTAGTCGATTTGATTATTACTTTGTGCAGGAGATTGGGGTCTAACCATGAAAATTCTTTCACTAGGATTCGTATACTTATGATTGTTTATCATTGACTTAAAACTTATTATATCTTCATTAATTCCTAAGGATATTTTTCTAGCGAAGACATCTATTTCAACATGGATGGTAGCCAAAAAGGGTCTCCCTAAAATTGTAGTTTCGAAAGGGGTGTTGTCAATGATTACGAAATCAGAAAGGAATAAGAATTTACGAATCTTAACTAAAACGTCTTCAACTATTCCCAAGGATGCCTTTTTGGACATATCTGCCATTTCACAAGCATATTTGTTTTCCTTAAATTGGTAAGATGCAAGTGTTCAAATATACTCCTAGGCATTACATTAATACTAGCACCTAAATCAGCCATGGCATAAAATTTAAATTTATCGATCGTGCAGGGGAGTGTGAAGTTTCCTGGATTTAACTCTTTACGTGGTAGTTGGTGTTGTAAAACTTCAGTATCATCACTTTCAGGATCGGTTATGAAGGATACTCCATGAAGTTTGTTGAGCCCAGATGTTTCCTGATCAGCAGTAATTGTTTTAATTTTTTTTGAGGATGAATCAAGGGTTTTATCAGAACGAATTTCCTTAGTTAATTGTTAAATTTGTGTTTCTAAATTTTTGAGCGAGGCGCTTTAGTTCCTAATATTAATCTCAGCATTTCTTGAAGTTTCTTAATTCACACCTCTATTTCAGTACTTCTTCGTGCAGATTCCTCTTGATGCTTAGCTGATAATTCTTCTAAGCTCTGCCTCTTTTCGCCATATGGTGGACGATTATCAATCTTAGTGTAGTATCCAGGTGGTCCTACATGAAATTTTCCTCCATTGTTTCCGTTAAAGGGTGCCGTTCGTCCAAATTCTCCATATCTCACCTCTTCCATTTGTTTAACTTCCTCGTTGAGGGGACAATCATTGTCAAGGTGAGGTCCCTCGCAAATTTGGCATCCAACCTGGATTGCATGAACATTTTCCTTTAGTTTCTTCATGTCTCTTCCTAGGTTGTCCAACTTATTAACTAAAGCAGCTAATCCATCATTGCTATTACTGCTTCCCATCTTCCTGCTTGTTGTTTCGTCGTGCCATTTTTGAGAATGATCAACCATGGTTTGAATTGCTGTGAGAGCTTCGGTTGGTCTCATCCTGGGGATAGGTCCATGTGAATCAAGCAGTTTACGATTCATAGTGCTCAAGCCCTTATAGAAGATGTTTACCTTTGGTGTTTATTGATGTCATGAGTAGGGCACTTGTATAACATGTCATTGTACCGTTCCCAGGCCTAGTATAATGATTCGTCTCCATCTTGCTTGAAGTTGTGAATATCTTCAAGCTGCTTTGCGGTCATGGAAGGTGGGCAGTACCTTTGGATAAAGGCATTCTTGAAGAGATCCCATGTATTGATAGTTCCTGGGGTGAGTCTGTCCACCCATCTTTTTGCGGCTTCAATAAGAGTAAAGGGAAAAACTCAGAGCATGACCGCGTCTTTAGTGACTCCGGGAATATTAAATAAGCCAACGATGCTGAGGACTCGATCAATGTGATCGTGAGCATCCTCGTCTTTGTTCTCGAAGAAAGCGTCTTCCCTCAGTTCGCGCATGAACTGACTCTTGATTTCGAAATTAACATTGCCTCCGATTTTGGGTTTAAACACGCCTGGTGCCTGGTTTTCTTGTGACAATGCTAGGTATTGCTCCATAGTGAGAGTATCGACGTCTACTCCAGCCATGGTTCCTGCAGATATAAGGTTTAGAAAAAGAAGAGAAATAATGAAATAATCAAATTAATTTTAATTTTTTAGCTCCCCGGCAGCGGCGCCAAAAACTTGATGCGTATTTTCTTTTAAAATATATTTTTATCAAGTTTTAAATTTATAAAACTTGATCTACCTAACGACGTACTAACTGGCAGAGAACCCGACCATGGGTAGTATAGAATGGTAAATCCAAGGTCGTCCCAAGAGCTAAGGTGTAATTAGTTGTAATTTGAAGTGTTACGTTTTGAAAATGGTTTTTGATTTGATTTAAATTGAAATTAAAAGAACAATAAAAATAAATAACGGAAAGTAAAAGGATAGGAGATATCAAGAGAGAAAACGTGTTAACCTAGTTACTCCATTACTATT
Source organism: Tanacetum coccineum (assembly GCA_026074375.1). Lineage (NCBI taxonomy): Eukaryota > Viridiplantae > Streptophyta > Magnoliopsida > Asterales > Asteraceae > Tanacetum > Tanacetum coccineum. The sequence continues at coordinate 5,394 of BQNB010028699.1, forward strand.
GTTATGAAGATAATTTCATGTGCAATGTCAAACTATGGTTTCATTACTGGTTTCTAAAGTCGATAGACCTGAATGTGCATATATAGTTTATCCTATACTTTTTGTGATTCCGAATCAGTCTTGAATCGTCTGGGAGGTAGGCTATCCAGGTTGCAGTGATTAATCCCAACTATTCCCAAAACATATCTAATAACCTATTAAGATTATTAACCCCTTTTGAAAGAGTTTCAGTGCTTTTTAAGTATCGAGTGATAAGTGCGGTGACCGGTCAGTTCCTACACTAGGTAAGGAGTTAGTGATCCTCCCTAGTACCCATTGGATCCCATCATGACAAGGTAGTCTATTAATGGGGCAAGCTAGGTCCAAACCACCCGTACGACCAAAACCCAGGGTTACACGATAGTCAAGGAATATCTAACGAAACCATAATTTAACAGAAAATAATCATAACAACAGTAATTACATAACTAGGCCCAGTAAGAGATAGAAGAAATCATATATTGAAAACTCATAATTCTTACAGGATTCGTATTTGAACGATTAAATACAAAAAGTAAGTTAAGTGTGATCTCCCTTGGACTCCAGGTGGAATTCTTTGAAGGTTGGAAGCCTTTGTCGCCTCTCCAATTGGCTGTGAAGGAAGTGATGTCGGATTAGCTTGAATGAGGCCTCTTTTTATAGTTGTCGAACCTGTTACGGCGCAACCAATAAAGGTGTTACACCGTAACAAACTTACACGGCATTCCATATTTAAGCAGCTGTTACGGCGTAACCAGATATGGTGTTACGCCGTAACCTTCATATAACTTCCATATGTACGTAATCTTCATTCCATATTTGTGGGTCTTTATGGTTACGGTGTAGCTGGATAAGGTGTTACGCCGTAACAATAACTTTGACGAGATTTCCTTCCAAATATAGGGTTACGGCGTAACCAGATATATTGTTACGCCGTAAAGTCTTCCTTGATCTTCGTACTTGCTTAATTTATTGTTACGGTGTAACCATTTTTAGTGTTACGCCGTAACATCCTTCAGAATTTACACTTTAAGTCTTTTTTCCTTTGTTTCTTGTCACTTTCCTGCATTACACCTGAAAACTACAAAATAACAAAAAAATATCTCGTTTTCGAGTGTTAGTGAAACATTTGCAGGTATTTTAGGGGGTATTTTGCCACCAAAAAGTATTAAATATTTGATGTTATCAAAAGGATCTGCAAACGAAGTATCATGCAATTATAAGCAAACACTATAAGATCTAGCATAGCATGTTAAAAGGAAGCAAAGAACAAATAATCAGACACAACATAGACTATTAAAAGATTAAAGGATAAAGAACTTCACTTGATTAAAACATGGAGTTAAAGGTTGATACAAAAGGGTTTTTACACCCTAAAATCGACCTAAAAGCTGATAAAACTCGTACCCTAAGTATGACTAACGAATGCCAAAAGTTCCACACTTAAAATCCTAAAAACGAGTTTGTATATATAATAAATCGACCGCGACGGCGTCGCTTTATAATCCTGACGTTGTCGTCATGCCGAATCTTCTAGGGCTTCTTTAAGTCGGTTAAGTTCTAACTCCGTCACAAGAATCATGACGACGTTGCTTGATCGTCCTGACGCCGTCGCAAGGAATTGCGACGCCGTCTCTAGGGTCTGTATGCCCTTTTCTTTTCGACTTTGGTTTAAAGTTGTAATCTAGTTCGTTTCTTCCTTAAATGAGTTCAAGTCACGTGTATTTCCTCCAAATGCCATTCAAGTGCTAAAAACACAAAAAGAAACAATTAAGCACGTATTTTAAGCATATTTGCATGATTTAGGGGGTTAAATGACCCGAAAAAAGTGTATAAAATGACACCTCATCAAATACCCCTACACTTGAGATTTGCTTGTCTTCAAGCAAATGAGCTTTTCTACCTAGACAATAGCAATATCGGGGGCATTCAACTTACTTTTTAAAGATAATTCATGGTACAACCAATTAGACCTCGTAATTAAAAGCACGAAAACTATATACTAGCACCTCACGATAAGTGTTTGGATTCTCTCTCTCTCTTTCTCTCTCTCTCTCTCCTTCCCTCCCTCGGGTGTATAATAAATTATAACAATATGGGAAACAGAAAATAACACTCATTACCTGTCATAGCATATAAATTACCATAGGCTTGATAAAGGATCAAACCTACACCCCATTGGCGTACGCACCTAGGAATTACTATCAAAGAGGTCTTTAAAGGGTTGTGATGTATGAGTGTAAGTTAAACGGAAACGAAAACGGATGAGAAATATTTGGGTGACTTTGGGGTGAATTTGGGTGGTGGTGAGTTAATAATATACAAGAATACATACGAAGGCGTTGTTAGGCCAAGACTTGACCACATTAGGACTAAGATATACAAACTCTACATCAAACTCTTTCTTTCTATTTTCTAACATATAAACATAAACATAAGCAAGATGACAGTCCGTACATTATTTTTTTGATTTTTATTTTTCTCTTCTTTTTTCGTACACTTTTGCCCTGCCATCTGCTGAAACATAAATAATACATGACTTGGGGTTTATAAACGCACCCCTACACTTTTGTTTTTGATACTCAATGACAATAACTAATCAATGACCCGAAATAAAAGGATCAACAAACATGGAGTGTATTAAGCACGTATGGGGGTATTAGATTGACTTCTTCCCCATTTCTCCATGAAATAAAAACTACCATGAGTCCCAATTGTCCCAAAACTGTATGCACTAATAAAAAACTCGACTTAGCAACCACGTACTCAAGCAATTAATAAACTAGGTTTACAAATGTGGTAACAATAATGTACTAAAAACGAGTACATACAAGGAAGGCTAAGGCGATTTGGGTGTTACAATTGGTGTGGATGTAAACAATGCTCTTCATTAATAATTCAGAATTCATAAGAAAATTACAAGAACCGCGAAAAGGATAGGCTCTGAGGGGGTATTAGGGGTATCTTGCACTAAAAATGAGTGCATAACAAGGGTGTGGGGATGCCACACCCCCAAATGGGGTCCCGCCAGAATAGATAACCTGCAGCGTGACGTGTCATGGATATCACGATCACAAGGTACAAAGAACGACCTCTAATGGGTACATTTTGGAAAATCATACTTGTTGCATTAATAAAATAAATAGTCTTACAATCATCCAAAAATAAGTTTTAAAAAGTTGTGGAAGCATAAATGAAGTTTGATAAAAGTTTAACAATCATGATAAATTAGAAGTCTTGAAAATGGTTGTTACATAGAAGGAAGACCTCAACTAGCACCTTGAATAGATATCCAAGCTAAGCAACTGAAAACATTGCTTAAAACGTCAACAAAAGTTGGTGAATTCATAGGTTTAGTTTAAACGTAATAAGGTGGACCACAAGATTTGAAACGCATGTGACAATTATAACAAATACAATTTCACATGAAAAGCATTTACGTTGCACTAAGCTCATGAAACCGAGGCTCAATAAGTATGTAGCATATAATCATGCCAAGTAAAGTAAATCTTGCCCAACAGGTATCCGACCAAAGATAACCTAACAAAATTCCGACATGGTATACGTCCGTTAGTTCGGCACTCCGAAACTAGTAAGCGCTACTTACCTGGACGGGGATAATTAGTCCCAATGGATCTATTTATATCACTCGCGCTCACTTAACCAGTACGGTCGGCCAAGAGATTAACAGTTCATGATCAAATGGGCAGTAGTGGTCTAAACGCAAAACTTAGGCAACACGTAAACAGGGAAAATCGCACGTACAATACTTGTGTCTAGTTTTGAAAAGCAAACAATGTTCTCACCCCAAATGTTATAAAACGTACATAAAACAGTAGAAAAAGTAGGGCTATGAACTCACAGTAAATGGTGAAGTAAAGCAGCTAAAACGAATGATCACGCGGTGTGTTAGTTGCACATCATGTGCTTGATCTTCGACCTTAATAATAAACGGTTTGGTTCATATTGGGAGAAGATGAAACTATTAGATGGGTAAGAGTTTTAGGAAAAGTAATTGTACGATTATTATTTATAAAAGAGGTTTTATTAAGTTAGTCTGTTTTATGTGTGTTTGTTGTTAGGGTTTTGACTTAATAAAACGTATCACGATAATTAGCATAATACACATATTATAATAGAAAAATAATAAAAGAAATTAAGTTTCGGCATTTTACCCGCTAACCCAAAATTACACGCTAAGATATCTTTAGTATTAATGTTTTCACGCTTTTACTTTACGTAGTAAGTAACAGAAATTTTATATTTATAAAATTATATTTTTCGTCCTTTAGTCGGGTATTAAAATAATAACGTTTATTATTTCGTCTTTTTGTCGATATCTAAGAAAATACTTGAAAATATACGTATTTAAATGTATTTTAGTTTATTTATCAAATCTAAGTATATATGTTATTTATTAGTTACAAATAATATGTTTTCGTCCTTTTGTCGAAGTTTACTAAAATTAGTTTTCACAAAATATTTCTAAGTATAAATTTTACGAAAATTCGGCATGACCCGTTCGTATATATCCATTTTCCAAAGTCATAGACTTTTATCCAAAACACTTTCAACTATATTTTGCACTTCACAAAAACGCTGAATCTCTACGTTTGGCCAAAACTAGTTTCCACGGTCTAATTACCACTTTAAGTCCATATGATCAAAACGCTTAGGATAAATATAGGTCTTGTAAGTATTCAAGTTACGATATTAATAAGTCTACCCTATAAGTTTAAAATAAGTAATAAGCCCTTATCAAAATAAGCCGAAAGTCCAAAGGACCCTTATTGGGCTTTTAGGCCCAATAAGCCTAAACGAACGATCTAAAACGCAAAAAAAATACAAACTAGTCTAATAAGCAAATGATTAAGCAAATAAGTACATAACCTATCAAATAAGCTATGAAAAAGCTTATTTAATAAGCCATGCCATGAGCCATAAGCCACGGTTTTGGGCTTGTTATTGGGTCGTGGCCACAGAGCCGAACAAACAAGTACGGGTTTATTCATTAAGCCCAATAAGCAACAAATAAGCATATAAGCATCTAGCTTATTAAATAAGCTATTAGATAAGCTAAAATAAGCCAACCAATAAGCTGGGCCGTGGACTTTAAGCCACGGTTTGGGCTTGGTTGTTGGACCGAGGCCCACAAAAGCAAATAAGCACATATGGGCTTATTTACTTAGCCCAATAAGCTTAATCCTTTATAAGCACTCAAAGAAGCTATAAAAATAAGTTGGAAAATAAGACAATACTCAAATAAGCTTAAAGATCAAAACTTTATGGTTTCTTTTTATGTTTGACGCATATATAACCCCAAATAAGCCATTCGAACTTATTTATAAGCTAAAAATAAGCTATAAGCTTTTAGAAAAATATTTCTTTATAAAAGTACCACCATGACAACACAACTAATCTTTTCCTTTATTTAGTTTTACATATTTCGCACCGAACATAAACCCTTTTTGGGTTTGTGTAAATTTTAAAGCTTTGATTTTTATAAAACGATTTGTACAACTAGTTTCTAAACATCATAAGGATCAAGGAAGTACAAAAATAATTTGGAAAAGATGAACTTACAAAGAAGATAGATTAGAAGATGATCAAAGACTAAAGAACACCCCAAATGATATTCTAAATACTCAAATAACTATATGAATTAACCCCGAATAACCTTTATCTTGAAATGATCTTTATCGAATAAAAAGGTGGTGTTTGTGTGTTGCGTTGGCGTAGGACGAGCAAGAAGAGAGGGGAGGGAGAGAATTTTATGAATGTGTGTGTTTTACTTGAGAGAGGAATAATGAAGGATGAATGAGTGGTGCAATGTATTTAACCTTGATTTCAAAATAAGAATGCTAGGATGTTTAATATCTAGGAGACGAAAAAGTTTAGGAAGGATGTTGGTGGGTGTGTGTGTGGCATCGACAAGAAGGACAAAGGAGAGGGGGATGTGTTTTAAAATTTGATCATGCTAGATGGTATCTCATGTTCCTTAGATATTTATTTCCCACTCTTGATATTTTTAAACGTTATTTAAGGCACACGCAAAGACTTAAAACGTGCGGTACTTGAAAGAAAATTCTGAAAATTTAAATATCTATCCGAAATGCAAAAATGCGACAACTGTCGAAAGACTTCTGTAATTAGCAACTCGGAATGTTCTCGGTAATGATTCTTAGATATACACGGGTGAACTCTCCGATTTAACGTAAAATTGCACGTAATCATAAAAGTCAAACTAAAGTATGAAAAGTCAAGGATGACCATTAGAAATTTTTACGGGGTGTGACATCCTTTCCCCGTTAGAAAAACTTTGTCCTCAAAGCTTAAGACGTGCGGTTCGCGTTTGCCAGTACAGATTTGCACAATAGTGCGGGTATTTCTTCTGGAACTGGTCCTCGCGTTCCGATGTGAATTCGGGACCTCGTTGCGAGTTACAATGAACCTTAATGATTAGGATACGACTTTGCTTTAGACGCTTGACCTCACGGTCTATAATTTCAACGCGTTCTTTGATGAAGTGAAACTTATCATCGATGTGGATCTCATCCAATAGAATTACTTGTGTGTCATCGGATAAAAACTTATTCAATGTTCGATAGTGGAAGCGTATGGACTCTGTTGAGTTGGCTCTGGGAGTTCAGTTGATAAACAACGGTCTTTGGCAGGAATCTGGAAAGGTTGATATAAAAGGGTTCAGCTTTCCCGTTTCCGAAACTATCACCCTTCACATGGCGATTCTTTCATTCATGTCCCTTATCTCTCACTTGAAACTCAAGGGGCTTTTGTCTCACGTCAGCATAACTCTTTTGACGATCATGAGCGGCTTGCATTCGACTCTTAATTTGGATGATCTTCTCTTTTGTTTCATGAATAATCTCTGGGCCAGTGAGCTGAATATCTCCTACTTTAGCCCAACAGATATGCGATCCGCACTTGCGACCGTATAACGCTTGAAATGGTGCAACCTTAATACTCGTATGGTAGCTGTTGTTGTACGAAAACTCTACTAAAGGCAAGTGTTTATCCCAGCCTTTTGTGAAATCAATCACACATGCATGAAGCATATCCTCTAATGTTTGGATGGTTCTCTCGCTTTGACCACCAGTTTATGGGTGATAAGTTGTACTCATATCCAATTGAGTGCCTAAAGCTTTTTGAAGCAATTGCCAAAAATGAGACGCAAACCTACTGTCTCGATCCGAGATAATTGAAACTGGCACTTGATGACATCAAATAACGTTACTTTTATAGTATCATTTATCCCAAATAAATTACCCACCTTTATATAATTATTGCAAGAATTGTTATTTAATTGCTTAAAGTTGTTAATTGCAGTAATTACGGAGTGTTTTGTGAAGACATGCAAAAAGGCGCACATTTTGGAGCTTAAATGATATTTGAAGATTGCTTATTTATGTCTCAATATACCGTATCCAGCAAAGACGATACGGCGTATAAACGCCTGGACTTCAAAAGAAAACGATTATGTTTAATTCCTAATACGGCATATCCTGCTAACTACATACGCCGTCAAACAATCAAAGATCCTGCATTAAATATGATTAAAGGAAATTATTACTGATTGATTGTGAATGTAGCGCGCACTCCAAAGAATACATCTCAATACGTCGTATTGACCTCACTCAATACGACGTATCCACTCAATTTCAGAGACTATAAATAGAAGACTAAAAAAAATAAGGTTTCAGTGTGTAAAATCACATTCTCTATACCATAAACATAAAATTTAATTTTCTGAAGTGAAGAAGAGCAACCAAGGCCAAGCATCAGAACTAATTCCATAGAAGACACCGTGTAATTCCTATACTCTTGTAATCATTTAATTTTCGGTATCGTTCGTTAAACACGTTTAGTTTACCTTGGTTAATTGATTACACTTGTATTATTACAATGGTTATGTGCTAATACCCTCGGGTATTAGCCATCTTAATGAAGATTCAATGTTTAGTTTGTTTAATTCACGATTGGCTTATATGTTCGTTGATGGGTTTATTTATGTTTTTCACCTCTACTTGTCTAAGTGCTTGTAATATTGCGACCTGTTACATTACTGGGTTTAGTGATACTGACCAAGTGATCTAGACATTGGGAGAGCTCTCCATATCACGTTTTATATATCTGGACCAATAGGTTCACAAATAATGTTCTATCTTTGCCTTTAGATTTGTGAGTTTTTTTTTGAGTTGCCTGAACAGGTGGGACCTTGGACAAAGCAAGTACGATCTTAATCATTGGTATAAGGACTTGAACAGTGAAACTACCATTATATAAAATTTTTTGCCGTGTTAGGCAGTTAGTGGGTAAAGTCCCTTATTGACAATCGATAAAAAACAAACACACTAACACAAGAACTATCTGGAAATTCTCAAGGACGAGGAAATTCTCTTATTTAATTAATTCGTAGATTTCTCAAAAGCTGCCAGAGACAACCCTAAAATCGTCCTTATAAAGGAGGATAAGTTCTAGAATAAAAAAACAAAATCCCATAAAAAACATAATTGAAAAACACCAAAATAAAGCCTAAAAATAGAAAAACGCGTTTTTGAGGCCCCAAACGACCCCAAAAGGCCCAAAACTAACAGGGCTCATGGCAAGGCGACGAGTCTTGACCGTTGGGCCGTTTCCAAGTGACCATGCGAATTTCAGCCCAATTCGCCACCGAAATTTATTGCCAAAAAATAAGCGCCAACCGTATTTGTTATGTTGACTCGCTCGTTGACCGCATCTGCATCATCCTCCCCTTCTTGAAAAAGACTCGACCCCGAGTCTGGCTCATCATCACTATCTCCTTTATATGGCGACAATCTGCAACATTAAAAGTGTCAAAAACATTATAATGACCAGGAAGCTCGATCTTGTACGCGTTGATCTTTTTAAGAACACAAAAAGGAACTTCTTCCTCTCAGGTTTATACTTCCAAAACGCCCTGCCAGAAAATGCTCCTTACGAAGATGAATCCAAACTAGATCACCCTCTCGATACAAAACCTGTTTACGACGCTTATCCGCATGTTCCTTATATTGTTCATTATACCGGATAATCTGTTCTTGAATCGACCGATGCAACTCTTTAATCTGCTTAGACTGGTCAGCCCCTTCTTCACTAAACCGCCCCACCTCTGTTTGTAAAGCCCATTATGGTTTTCCTTGGTGTATAAAAGGAACCCTACGGCATAGAGTTTGATATATATGTAATAGAAGCATTGAAGCTTAATAGAAAATCAATAGCAAATTTAGTATCATTGTTCTTCTTAATTCTTGTGTTAAGATTCCGCATTAACACTTGATATTCATAGTCAGTGTCTCTCATATAGTTGATTTGGATTTAATCAAGTTAGTTATTGTCTTATAAAGGCTAGATAGATCCAAGACCAAGGACCTACAAAAGTACGCCAGAAATGACTCACAAACTTGACATCTCGATCAGAAGTAAGAGGTTTAGGAACACCATGCAACCTCACAATTTCTGCAAAATACAACCTCGCCACTTGACTAGCATCAAACGTTTTCGAACAAGGTACAAAATGAGCCATCTTTGAAAATCGATCAACAACTACCATAATAGAGTCTTTAGCTCGCTGAGTACGAGGCAAACCCAAAACAAAATCCAAACTGACATCTTCCCATGGAGCAATAGGAACAGACAAAGGAGTATACAAACCTGCAATACTACTATGAGTTTTGGCAATGTGGCATGTACGACACCTCTCAAGAATCCTGTTGACATCACGTTCCATCCTGGGCCAATAAAACTATTCACAAAGTAAGGCCAAGGTCTTATCACGCCTAAAGTGACCAGCTAATCCACCTACATGACCCTCTAAAACAATAGCTTCACGCAAAGAACAAAGAGGAATACATAACCGTGCACCTTTAAACCAATAACCATCTAGCTTGGAAAAATGCTGAAAAGGACCATTATCACATTTACTCCATATCTCCCTAAAATAAGAGTCATCGCGATAAAGCCCACGAAACGAATCAAAGCCTTGCACTCGAATCTGCATAGTGGTAATTAACGAATGACGACGACTGAGCACATCCGCAACCTGATTATTCGACCCAACCTTATGTCGAATAACGAATGAAAAAGCCTAAATAAATTCCACCCACTTAGCATGACGAGATTTCAGCTTATGTTGCTCATTAATAAATTTCAAAGCCTCATGATCAAAAAACAGGACAAATTCATTAAAAAGTAAATAATGTCGCCAAGTATCCAAACTACAAACAATAGCATAAAATTCCTTATCATAAGCGAAATACTTGCGTTTAGCATCATTCAATTTTTCACTAAAGAAAGCAATCGGCCGCTGATTTTGACTTAGAACACCACCAATGCCCACTCCAGATGCATCACACTCAACTTGGAAAACTTCATCAAAATTAGGTAATGCCAAAACAGGTGCTTCGGTTACCCTAGCCTTTAGAATGTCAAAAGCCTTGGCAGCCTCACTTGTCCATGTGAATCGACCACCCTTCATACATTTAGTTAAAGGCGCGATTATAGAACTAAAATTTTAGATAAAATGCCGGTAGAAGGACGCTAACCTGTGAAAACTGCAAATGTCATGAATAGTGGAAGGTGTTGGCCAGCTAATAATTGCCTCAACTTTTGCTGGGTCCATTTTTATGCCACTACCAGTAACAATATACCCCAAGAAATTCACTTCAGTCATAAGAAAGTGACACTTTTTCCTATTAGCATATAGTTTCTGAGCCCGTAAAAGAGAAAATATTTGCCGAAGATGGGACAAATGCTAATCAAGACTACTGTTATATATCAAGATATCATCAAAGTAAACGACAACAAAACGACCAATAAAAGGTTTAAAAACCTGATTCATAAGGCGCATGAATGTACTCGGCGCATTAGATAGCCCGAAAGGCATAACCATCCACTCGTACAATCCATCTCGAGTTTTGAAAGCTGTCTTCCATTCATCTCCAGGTCGCATCCGAATCTGATGATATCCACTCCTTAAATCAATCTTAGAAAAAATGGTAGAACCATGTAGCTGGTCAAGAAGATCATCCAATCGCAGAATAGGAAAACGATACTTGATCGCTGATATGTGTGAAAACATATATCTGTTTTATATAAAAAAAAATGTCCCTTAAAAGACCAAAATTATGCTTAAAATGCTTGTATATTGCTTGTTTTGTCTTTATGATTGTGTACGTACGGATATTGCAAAAATCACAAGAAAACGGTCAAAGCCGGACAAACACGGACACGGGAAAGGAAAGAGAATACAAGAGCCGGGAGAATGCTATCAAAGGTCAATAAAAGTCAACCCTTGGTCAACATTAGTCAACCACTAAATGACAAAAACCCAAAAATACCAAATCAGTCCCTCAAAGAAAACTAAATTGCAAAAATGGTCCCTAAACCCTAACGGTGTTAACTCTTTAATATATAAAGAGTTAACACCCGTTAACTCATATATAAACCCACTACACACCCGGCCCAAACCTTTCTAAATTTACCAAGCCCAAACCAAGTCAAAGCCCGGTGTACTAAGTCAAACACACCCCTTTTATATAAGTTTTTACGCAGGAAAAGGAGTTACTACTATTCACCTTCTTCCCCGATTAACCACGAGTCACAATCAAAGGGTAAATGCAAATTGGTGATGTGGCAATGAAATTCAAGTGAAAAGGAATGACATGGCAGGGTTTGACATCATACAAGCACTCCTATTGGTCAATCCCCACAAGATAGTACATGCGGGATATGGAAGAAGCACACGAATAAAGGGGGTTTTACATTAAAATTCTCACAAAAGAAGCACAAAGGCATATGACACACGGATTTTCACGTTGGCAATCCGTGTGATCAAAATCTAATCCTACGGCTCATAATAGGGATCCAATGATTAGAAGAATGAAAGGACAAGATCAAAGGGATTGAGGAGCGTGCTTGACCTAGTAGCATCCCATCAGGCCTATAAAATATGCTCCTCCACTCATACACACCAATATCTTTTTCAGTTTAAGTTTTAGTACTTATAGAATTTTAGCTTATGTAACTTTCTTTTTAAATGTAATTTCTTATTAAGCTTTTGTAGTTTAAATTTCAAGCTTTGTAATCTGTTTTTAATGAATAAAATTAAGGTTTACCTTATAAAATCTGTTTTTATTTACTCTACTCTTCTATAAGCTCTCAAATCACTCTTAAGCTCATATAAGTCTCTAAGCTTAGATTTGAGCTTAATTGATCATTTATATACTTAAACTATTAAAAATAGTTAATTACCTTTGCTATTATGGATATGAGCTTTTGGATGATAAGCTTACAATGGAAGAGCTTATTGGACTTTTACTAGCTTATCTTTGGATAAGTTAGAGCTGTTGAATGCTCTTTGAGCCTTTTATTGCTTTTGTTTAGCTAAGGCTTATGTAAGTTCTTCTTTAATTTCAAGTATATTAGCTTAATAGTTGCATTTGCTTATTTTCAGCTTATTTCTTGCTTATTTGTGCTTAATCTTGTCTTATTATGCTTGTTAAACATGATTGATCGTCTGTTTTTGAGTTATATAGATTAGATCTTAGTTTTCTTCATTTTGCCTTAAAAATCATTAAAAATCAAAAAAAATATTAGTTTAGATAGTAGCTTATTGTTTATGGCTTATTTTCTTATTGTTATATGTTCATTATAATTGTCAAAAACTGTTTGATATCTGGTATTGGAGTTTTGAATGCTAAATTTCTTCTTCATAAGTTAGAATGAGTTTGAAGGTTTTTAAAGGAGTGTTTGGCACAGCAGTACTAACTGTGAGTTAGTATTGCTTGTGACCTCTTAGGTTTTTAAAACTTGGATTTGATCTTCATTTTTAGACTACTAAGTTTGATTTTTAAGTAGTTTATTAGTTTAATCATGTTTTCATAAGTTTCCTAATCTATAATTTGAATCTGCTAAGTCTAGTTTGCATTTTCAGCTTAATAATTTTCTAGTTGCTCTTATTGTACAATTTGCACTTAGTTTGTTGTTTTAATAGTGTAAAATCAGGTGTCATTTAGCCTGCATTTGTCATAGTTTTGATTTGGTCATTTGAGTGTCAACTGCATCAGCAGTTCCAAAAGTCAAAAAAGCAATTTTCATGTTAAGCTTTCAGTTAGTGAAAGTAGCTTTTAGGATTTAATTTTTGGATTTCAAATAGATTAGGGTCCATAGCTTATCTGTTTCAATTTGCTTTTTAAAATTAAACTAATTTGATTATCTGTTTTTAGCTTTTAAAATAGCTTCTTGTCTTTTCAATTTCAAAAACCAAAAGTACTAAGTGTTCTTAGTATAAGTTGTTTTCAACAAGCTTTTTCAATAAGCAATTGAATTTCAAAATAGTTTTTGAAAGATGCTTTAGAGAGATTTTTAGTTGTAGTTTAATCTAGTATAGCTTAATAGTCCACAAAGATCCAATAGCTTATGGAAAAAACAGCCAAAAAGTCAAAATTCAATCTTAATTTTTAGCAAGTAAAAGTTAGTTTTAGTTTTCCAAATTTCTTGCACAAGTAGATTATAGGCTAATATAGATAGTTTAGGTCTTATTTTAGGTTTAAAAGCTTATTTAGTCCTATGATTTTGATTTGTAATTTAGCACTTTGTCTTTTCATGAATTTCTAAAAAACCAAAAAAAAAAAGATAGTGTAGTCTGCCTGCATAGCTTTTTCAATAAGCCTTTTAATGACTTAATTGAGTTTCAAATTCTCTTTCAAAAGCACTTTTAAGTAGCTAGTATGTCTAGGTTTAAGCTTCTATAAGCCATTTTGTCTAAAGTTCTCATTTGCTAGTTTAAACTTAAGCTCAAAGTCTGCCTAGGGGTTGTTTGGTTTAAAGCTTTCATAAGAGCTTATTTAGATTTTCTGCTTATGGCTTATATTCTAGTGCTCATTTCTGTCATTTTAAGCTTATTAGGGTAGGGTTAGGTAGGAAATTTAGCTTATAGTTCTTTGTCATAGCTTATTTAGTTTTGTAGCTTAAAAAGTTTTCTATAAGACCAAAAATAAAGTTAAGTGTTTCTGTCATGTTTTAAGCTGTTTCATAGCTTATTTAGGGCTTTTCATAAAAAGTTTCTTTTATTAAAAGTACTTATTTTCAACTTTTCTACAACTTTGTTTTTTAAAGTTTTTCTAAAAAAAAGGGAAGGTGGAAATCGGGGGTGAGCAAGGCTCGAACCCCCGACCTCAACACCCTCAACCTTTATAACAACACAACACCACACACCACTACCAACGCGCCCTGGGGTCTTTTTCGTTATAGATTTACAAAATCTATTATTTGTTCACATTTTCCCCCTTTTAGCTTATAAGCTATTTTAAGCTTATTACACAGCTTATTCGATAAGCTGTGTAATCAAGCTTATTTTTCCTAGGTTCTATTTAGTTCAAGCTATTTTCTGTATTTTTTTTAGAATTTTTATAATTAGTTTAGTATTTTTAAACATTTATTTTTATTAAAAACTTTAAAAAATCATAAAAAATAGAAAAATAATCAAAAAAATATAATTCTTTTTTAGAAAATTTTCTTTTATCGTAAAGTTTCTAGGAAAATTAGTTTTGCTTTCGTAGGGTTAAAATTGCAAAATTTCAATTTTTAAAGAACGAGATTCGTTCCCGTTCACGTTTTTCGCGTTTCTAAGCTCATTTTAATTCCGTTTTTGTTCTAGTTTTCTTTAAACTTACTTTTTAGTCAATTAGAGTCTATTTAAAAAGAAAAATTCAATTTAGGTTTAATTTTGGAAATTTAGGGTTTTTAACTGCCATTTAGGGTTCCCGTTTTGCATTTTTAGTTAAAGTTTAATTTCCCGTTATTTGTTTTCGTGCTTAATTGATTATCATTTGCTTATTTAAATTATTTTTTTTAATTTGTAGAAGTAGATAATCAAATCAATCTTTGTTTCCAATTCAAATCATTGTCCGAACAACAAACGTGGTTTCAATTTCACAAATCGTTGGGGAATAACGACCCGGAAATAATACTTCCCGGTTAATATACATATTATAATATATATATTTGTGAAGATTTTCCTTACTACCTTTGTCCTCAAGGGTAGTCTGGTAATTTTCTTTCATATTATATTTTATATTTACGTGTGTTGCTTTACTAGCAATCAATTTTTGGCGCCGTTGCCGGGGATTTGTGATTAAGATTCTTTCGTTTGAAGTTTGCAGTTGGCGGACATCTTCACTAAAGCCCTTGGCAGAGAAAGAATTGAATTTCTTATCAACAAGCTAGGAATGCGTAGTTTTACGCCGGAGACCCTCAAACTATTGGCAGATGAAGCTGAAGAATAGTGGTGGTGCCTATTCAAATATCCCTGTATAATATTGTTAAAATATATTAAAAACCCTAAAAACAAAAAGATCTTTTCATTATCAAAAAACTTTTATTAAAAACAAAATACAAAAATATAAATCTTTAAAACCAAAGAAAAAATTAAAAATGAGAAAAAATAAAAGACGTGTAATAATGGGCATGTCTTTGAAAAATCGATACATTTTACGGTCTTAGAATGTCATTTATAATGGATACGAGGATTGCAAATGAATTTCGAGCAGAAGTTCAATGTTTTCAAAAAACATGCCAAAAAATGGTCTTGCTAATATTTAGATAGCAAACCTGGTCATCATCTTAAATGCATAGTTGTTGGGAATTATAGATTTGATGAGACAAAAGAACAAAAGAATTGAACAAGAAAGGACTTAATCGAAGATTGGGAAGTTACAAGATTGTACTTATGATGGCTTAATGATAATTAATAGTTTAAATGATGGAACTTCCCCTAAAATGATGGACTTAATGATAATTAATAGCATTAATGTGTTTGATTAGAATTCTTTGTAACGTCTTATGATCTCTCTTATAGAAGAGACATAGTAAGGTTATATCAACATACATAGAACTCTCCCAATGAGAGTCTAGTTAGTTAGTTAGTACACCATAATTAGTTGGTGTAGCCCCAAGTTATAGGTTGGGGTAAATAGGAATCGTTATTGAATTGAAAAAACTTGTTTGTATATTGCTTTTTCTTATTATTCGTGCGTGTTCAATATTATCTGTAAAACAATCCTAGATGGGCTACCTAAATACGATTTTCAACAAGTATTTTAATAAAGAAAACTTGACCTCTAATCGGGAATTTATTTCTTGGGCATGTCTACTTATATGGACCATGTAAAGGCTTGTGTTTACTTTGCAACACAACCCGTGCTTCCTATGTACAATAGGTGTACGTATCAGTGCATTTCTTTGTCAAAATAAGAGAAATCTTATTGTTATTGGTAAAAAAGTTGTCTTCACAATGAATTAGTATTGTCGGTAATAACAAAAAGATTTTCAAAGACAATTCGACCACTCAAACAATGACAAAACAAACTCTATTTAAAATAGAAAAGGGTCAATATTTGGGGGGGGGAGGTGAAGAAATTTTCATTTTAAATCATCTTTTAAAACGGTCTTTCAAAAAAAAAAAATTAAGTCACGGAAATAAAACGAATAATGTTTTGGATAATGATGGTTAAGATTTTTAAGGTGGAGTAATTTATATTAACTATAGAGCTTTCAGATGTCATTTTATTTCAAACTTTAGGGATTATTTTGCTATTTAGACTCACGTTGATTCTCACAGATTAGATTTAAGTATTAATTTTCTTCGAACGATCTCAAGTGTGTATGTGCGTACTAGGTTTGTTGATTCCCAAGTATCGAAAACAGCAAGCGGGAAGAATGATATACAAGAAAGATAATGAGGTAAACGTGTTTAGAATTCATACCTATTCTCATTTAGGTCATTCCGGTGAAGACAAATGTCATAACCGCAGAGGAAATCAGTGTTTTAACTTGTTACTTTCGGGTGCACTATTTCATCCACATGGGGGAAGAGATATCTTGTTATTTTTTAGTATGCATCATTTGAGTTCTAGGGAAGTGTTTGTGGGTAAATAAAATATTTAAAATGTGAGAAAGAGCTCTTTATGATTCAAAGTAATGTTTTTACCCAATCAGTTAATCTCTAAAGTTTATTTTTAAAAACGGAGTAGATTAGTTAACTCAAAAGGTTTCACATCGGTTTTGATAGTATGATGATTCCTTAAGTTAGTCAGTATTCGCAGGAAAGAAAGAGTACATTTGGGAATTAGTTGACTTAGGTGTTATCATTTCGACTAATACTTAAGAGGGACTAATTATGACGTTGGGATTAGGTGACTTTTTTTTTTGGTGTTTCAATAATTATATCGCTATCAATGTAAGGATAAATATGGACATCCGGGACTTAATTGACTTTGGTTACGGTTACGAATTTAATTGTGTTAACTCCAGATGTTTGGGCTTTTACATCAAGAATTTTTAATGCGGGGCATTGCAAGAAATCTTTGAATCTACTCAAGAAAAGATTGCTGATTCGGGGGGAAGCTAAGACAACTTTCAAAAGGAGATTATCTAGGCGGACTACAGATTGCTGTCGTGGATAGAATGACTTCGTCATTTTCGGTTTGAACATATTCATGTCCTGTCTCATACATAGTCTTGTGAATATATATGTAATGTAGACTTGAAAATGGTGAATATTAGTAGTGTTGAGTACAAATTTTTTCAGAATCTTCTTAGTAAATTCAAAATATTTCCAAAAATTATCGTACGCAGCATTGATCTATATTTACCCTCAAATATTAAGAGGGATTCATTAAAATTGTTCTTATATGGCTTGTGAATAATTGGACATTTCTCTCCCCGTTAAGCAGAAATTTTAATTTTTGATATCCGAAATATCAATAGACTTGACATTTTGATAAAGGGAGAAAATGTGATTAAAATTATAATGGCTATAAGTGATTTTGTTAAGATCTTAAGTAATTCGCTAACCCATATATGTGCTAAACTCTTTCGATTAATCGATGCACATATGAAGGGGGAGCAAATGGTTACGTGATTGGCTGAAATGTGGAAGTACCAAAGACCGACCATTTAAATTACCGTATTGGAGTTATAAGGTGGTTAAGTTTAGGTATCCATTCCCATGATCCAGCCAGAACCGGAGGGATCTACCCAGGGATATTCCACTAGATAGTGTAGTAGTCCTTAGGTATGAAAAAAGGAGTAAAAGTGAGATTAAGGGAAAAGTGCCGACTGAGATGGAGCTAGTACTGGAACAAACCCAACAAGGTACTAGTTATGAAGTCTCGGTAAGCGCTGAAGGGGTTGAAGAATTAAAAAGAAAAGTTAAGATAAAGGGTGAAAAGAAAGAAGCCCTCCTTACACTTAGGCAGAAACCGGGTCAATACATCTGCTGTCAAGAATCACAAAGATGATTGCTGACATTGAAGACTGACATCATGGACCCAGTGATGCAATGCACAACCCTCCCTAGCCACTCAGAATCTCTCAAAAGATTTTTGTTTCATTTCTCACGGAGATTACACGCATTTCTATCAACTTTCTCACTCCGAGTTAGTTGGTATTGAAAAGGTGGCAGTCTGCTCCAGCCTCCGATCACTAAAACCAAAGTGCACTATTGAGTCTAGAGCCAAAAGAGATCATCCATAAATCTCATTAGGACACTTGTCAAAATTATGCTTGCTAATTCACACAATGTGAAAAACAAGAAATATATATTAAGAGTCCTACGCATTATCCTTGTGATTTTGCCAGAACATCCGAGTGATACTTAAGTATTCACAGTGAAGATGGAAATCCTGCTTGAGCCAACATCAAACAAGCTCTTGGTAGGTGACATGTGAGATCCTATACGGATCAAGCTTGTGATACTGGATATCGATTTGGTCTAGCTTATGAATTGATGAATTTTAAAAAAGATAAAACTGTTGATGTGTCATAAAAACCATTTGCAATTTGACACACCGACTGATTTTCTAAATTGATTTTCAATCTTATGTCCATCGGAAGCCTCACAAGGGTATCTGGACATAGGAAAGCTGAACACGAATTGACGGCTTAATCAGGAAGATAGTAACTTACTAATTCACTGTTACCATGTTGTCTGCTTTGAGATGCTCTGGTAATGAGAATGGCTAGTGCAGCTGCGAAACCCTGTCAAGGAGATTCTTCAGAATTCTACCTGATCACAGGCAGTATTTATATTGAATAACGGGGAACCGTGGTTTTTACAACCGTATTTGACGAAGTGACAAAGCCACTTTCGTCCATATATGTTATATATCACTAACCCATTTATGCAGATTTCCTGACGGTGGTAGCAGTTTCCCGATGACAAGTCAAAGCCAATACCACATGCTCATACTCGACCGACATATATAAAGACATCAGGAAAGCTCAAGTACATGTTTCAAGACTTCCGCTACTCTGATACTGCACATCCTTCTTGAAGCGACAAAGTGTTAAAGTTAAAGAATCTCAAGAAAGACGTATTATTATTAAAGCTTTCAAGTAAAAGACTCAAGAAAAGTATGAGCATGTCGGTCCAAAAGTCACAAGTACACAAGATGGCAAAGATTACAAGATGGCAAAAAGAGATTACGATTAGTTGATGATCTCAAGAAGTTCAAGATCACATTCATGATAAGTCAAAGATACAAGTCAAAGCCTAAAGTTAAAGATCAATACAACATATCACAAGTTAATGATTGAAGTTAAAAGACTACGAGCTCAAGACTAAAGTCAAAGCATAGTATGCTAGGTTCTAATTTTTGTAAATTGGAGTGACCTCCCTTAGGAGATTGTTAGGAATACGAAAAGCTAATCAGGCTAAAGGCCTATGGAAAGCCTATTATAAGGCCCATGGCCGGTTACATGTAAGAGTATTTATATCCTCTCCACACATGGAGAGGGTGTTGGTTGGTTCATTTCACAGACATAATCTAAGTTTTCTTTCTTTGTTACTTTCTCTCACTAGAACCATCCTCCCATCCACTTTCTCTCTCTAAGATTCCTATATTGTTCATTGGTGTTATAGATTACTAGTATTCTACACTGCATTTGATGTTTGTTGCTGAAAGCTTGTTTGGCTTATGTATTAGACTTGTGTCTAATTCTGTCCTAGATAAGCTGGTTATATTCGAGTTCTATGTTAGTATTGTCAGAGTT
Organism: Tanacetum coccineum; assembly: GCA_026074375.1. NCBI lineage: Eukaryota > Viridiplantae > Streptophyta > Magnoliopsida > Asterales > Asteraceae > Tanacetum > Tanacetum coccineum. Next base: position 25,503 of record BQNB010028699.1, read on the forward strand.
TTTTGACTGTCATTGTATTTCTCTTGGACTGTATACAAAGGAATAGGAAATGTCTATTCCTTTGCTTATAGTTTGTACTTGGCTATGATTAATAATATATAATTCACCTTTGCACCAAAATAAATTGATGAGCTGAGAGTGACGTCCGGTCATACGCTTGGAGCAACCCGAGTCCAAATACCAAAGGACGATCTGTACGACCTGCGTTGGACATGAGAAGAAGATGGAGAGTTAGAAACATTGGATCCCCAATTTTTGTTGGGTTTCGAGTTGTTAGAAATCCTAGATTCTATCATTTTATATTTTCTACTCGAACTCACACTAGTTATTGCTTTTGGTTTCTCTAGTTTGTTTATACTGGGTAGTGTTTTCTTAACTACTTTTGCTTAGATAGGCTTCTTAGGAGGCACTATTGTAGTGGAAGTGAGTCTTGGTAAAGGGCACTTATTTCCATCTATAGTGAAGGTCCGTCCTGTAGGTATCCATCTATATCCAAAATTAGTGAAAATTTTACCCGTAGTTTTCCATTCTGTCTTCTTATTGCTCTTAATGGACCTACATTTTGCACGTACATTCACATTATTTAGATAATCAACAACACACATATCATGACAAGCATTAAACAAACATTCATTACAAGTTGAGCAAACAAGTTTAGAATTCGCATCTAATACAACATTTTTAGTACTTGCATTACATTCAGAAACATGATTCATTTTATTCAAACTTGATTTAACGCTCCCAAGGTGGTCTTTAACTATATTCTTCTAGTTGCTACTGGTTGTTTGCAAGATCCTATTTTTCTTTGTATTACCTGATGGCTTTAATCCGTTAGAACTAGTAGAACTCTTCACTCCTGTAGTAGTCAACAAAGGTTTGTTAGTAATCTTAGAGTTTTGTTAGTCTGCCTGTTTTGGTGTGTTACTTGTTGATTTCTTAGGCTCTTCAAACCTAACTTTTTTACTCTTGTTCATTGGTGTAATGGCAACTAATTTCTCATTCTTGTTTAGGGAACTAGGGCATGTAGCACTTACATAAACTAACAACTCCTGAATACATGTTGTAAACTTACAAGCATAGTCTAAAGCACTATCTAATGGTTACTGGGCTCTAGCTTGTTCTACAATATCACGAAGAGTGTCAGCATGTTCCTTGGCCTGTTTTAGGTAATCTACATGAACTTCCCTATTCTTCCTAAGTTTTGGGAGAGAGTGGTTCCAAATCTAATTTATACATCCCTAGGGCAATCACACAAGAGTTATTGACTGGTAGAGTATAATCAGACATACTTTTTCCTTTCAAGGATGCAATGTGGTCTTTTAAGTTGCTGATTGTTATGTTTTTCTTTTGCAACTAAGCTTTCAATTCATTTATTTCAAAAAATTAGGGAAACTCAGGAGCATCCTAATTTTTATATGATTTTTGATTTCTCAAACTTTCTTTCATTTGTTGCACTATAATTACAAGATTGATACAGTGTTGATCAAGTCTTAAAGACCGTTTTGAAAGTTCATTGTAAACATCCTTTTCAACGATATCTTTCATTTTAGAAAGCTCAACTTCAAGTTCCACACACCTACTATATTCATCAATATAACTCTGTTCCATTTGAGCATATTCAAGATTATCCTCGTTAGCATGTAAAATACAGTTATTTTCAAAATCAGCATGCATAACAATACACATAACATCTTGACAAATTATGTGCTCTAAGAGACGATCATTTTCAATGAACAATTCTTTCTTTTCAACTCATTTATTTCAAAAAATTCGAGAAACACAGGAGCATCTTGATTTTTACATGATTTTTGATTTCTCAAACTTTCTTTCATTTGTTGCACTGTAATTTCAAGATTGATACAGTGTTGATCAAGTCTTAAAGACCGCTTTGAAAGTTAATTATAAACATCCTTTTCAACCATATCTTTCATTTTAGAAAGCTCAACTTCAAGTTGCACACGCCTACTGTATTCATAAATATAACTCTGTTCCATTTGAGCATATTCAAGATTATCCTCATTAGCATGTAAAACACAGTTATTTTCAAAATTAGCAAGCATAACAATACACATAACATCTTGAAAATTTATGTGCTCCAAGAGAAGATCATTTTCAATGAACAATTCTTTCTTTTCAATCTCAAAATACTTCCTCTCTACGGAACATGTTTCAACCTTGGTTTCCATTTGAGTAAAAACCTCTTTCATGTCGGTAATTTATTTTGCAAGACCTTGGTCAAACATTTGAAAATATTCTCTTAAGTTTTTAACAAATGGTTTTACATCTTTTTCAAAAGCTCCTCGAATGTGTTTGAACCCCCAAGTTCCCTCATTTTGACCAGTTACTTTGGTTCTGACAGTTATGACCTTGTCAAAATTATTAAGATGGTTTTTCATTTTATTAAAACTATCTTTGACCAAACTTATTGAAGGAAGTTCGCTAGGAATTCCCTTCTGAACTGGTTCTGGTTGAACCGGTGGTTTTTCAGAAACTGTTTTTGAAATTGCTAACCAGAAGGTTTGTTCTACAGAAAGTTGTTTTTTAGGCACAAAATGCTTAACAAAATGCTCAGATAGTTTTTTCAATGCAACATAATCAGTGTGTGTAATATTCACTTTTTTCTCTTTTGCAATTGGGTCATTTTGTTTAGCATTCATTTTCAAATTACTTTCTTCAGCCAATTTTAAGGTTTATTTAGTATCAATCACAGATAATGCATCATGCTTCCTAACTATTGTATGAGCACAATACAATGCAGGTTGTTTTCTGTGAGCTTGAGTCATATACAAATGATTTTGATAACCATGTGTTGTTTTATGAGCTTCATCATAAAAACCTTAAGGCTTTGTTAACATATGCATTGTTTGAACAGTTTGACCCGTTTTGTAAACAATATTGTCAAGAGCTTTCTTTTTCTTTTCCAAATTGACAATTTCTTTAATGTATTTCTCTTGTTTTTTAGAAAATTATTTTTTCAATACGTCCATTTGATTATTCAAAACTTTGTTACTTTCTATATCTGCAAAAAGTTGCAACCTTAAAGTTTGAATTTCCTTTTGAAAACTATCAAACTTTGCATTTCTATCAAGAATTACACCTCACATTTGATCATCAGTATACTTTTCTCTATCAGTTAAATCAAATTTATGTCTTTCTTTAAAAAATTTGATTTGTTCTATATCTTTCAAGCTCAGCAGTTAATGATTCATTTACAATTTTATTCACCTTATTTACCTCATTACGTTTTGCTACTTGATTAGATATCTCTTCAACTACATACATTATCATTGCATCTTGTTGTGCAGAAAAAGTAGTATCTTAAACAACCTTGTTTTTAGTCTCTTTCAGATATTAATAATATGAAATAACATTACTGTCACTTGTTATGTCAATATCAGAATCATTAAAAAAGCCAGTTATTTAGAATACTACATCTCTTGCACACTTTGATCAATCACATTATTATTAGCTTGATAAGTGGCAGGATTTGGTACCTCTGAGAGAACGTCTGAATCATAAGTAGAGAGCTTGGCCATAAGAACTGCACTTGTTGATGGTGTTTCATCACAGTCTGAGTCAAATGCATCAAGATCAGCAGTTTGGAAAATAGCTGTAGTGGTTAGTGCTTGTGTCTTGGCCTGTAGCAATTCTTTCCCCATCATCTGCCAAAAACGCCATATGTTCCTCATCCAATACAACCCTTGCTTTCAAAGCATAAGCAAGCAAAATTTTCTCTTTAAACCATTCTGGATTCTTTGGCCTTTTTGGTTTAATACACTGTCTTGCCATGTGACCTTCACCTTGACAGTTATAACAATGAACAACCTTTGCCTGATTTGCTATAGTAGTTCCTACATTTTTGTTAACCCCTATGCCTGTAGCATTACCCCTTGCACCATTGCCTGCATACCCCTGAGTATGTCTCCCCTGAAAATTCTACACTATGACCCTACCGTCTTGGATAGTGGCTTGATTCCTTGGGTTAGACGAGAGTCTGAGATGGTTATTGGTTAGTGGATATCTTGAAGCAAATGTTGTACTGATGAATGCCATAGCCTTGTTAAGACTTGCAATTGGATCATTTGAGGGTAGAAATGATGGTACAACAAGTCTTGAATCCAATTATGGAAATGATGTTGGTGGTTGTGGAAGAACAACTTATGCTTAATATATTGGTGGTTGGACAACTGGCGAGTGATATGATTGTTGATGAATGGGTACTTCGTATGTTTGGTGTTGTGGAGGAGGTGAATAGAATTGTTGAGCAACTGGTGAAAGCTGTTGGTGATACTGAGATTGATTAGTGTAGCATGAAGGAGAGTTATATGTGTTAGAAACCAATGCAAGTGGATTAGGAAATCTTTCCCTCATTAGACGGACCTCATTAGCAAGAGCTTCATGTTGTCTCAAATAAGCATATAGCTGATCAAAGTTTTTTATGTGCATGTCTTTTACTAACTTCACATCAGTCATAAACTTGCCCCATTCTGGCTGAAGATGATTCATAAATTTCGTATTAACTTGAAGTGGTTTCATTGACATTCCAATTTTGTTCATGTCATTTATCAGTTATGCGAATCTCAAGTAGTACGAGTGAATCGTTTCTCCCTTCTCAGATATAAATGTATCAAACTCATCGTACAACTTTGATTCTCTTTCTTGCAACGAGAGTTCTAAACCTTCAATAAGTAACTTGACTTTATCCTAACTCTCCTTGTGAACTTGTTATATGGCATGTTTGCAAAGTAGTAATCATACGAAAGCTAATAAGAATAGGAGAGAGGAGCTAGAGAGTATTTTCATCATTTTCTAAATTTTCATTTCAAAAGGGAAAATAGAAATAGGAGGGAGAAGTGAATTACAACAAATGTAAAGTCTTGTATAAAAACCCCTCCTAGATGGGTATTTATACTTATTGCTTATCCTATTCTATTTTCCTAACTTTAGTCAAACCTTGGTCAACATTACTTAACTTTAACCAAGATAGACTTTATTACATTATAATTACTAATAAAACTATAAAACTAATCAAAATTATACAAAGACTAATTCATATAATAATAAACACTTTTCTTGAACCTAACAATCTCCCCCTAAGGGTTGATTATTATAGACGCTTCATCGTCGATAGAATTGGTCTTCCATTCACAAAAGATTCTTTTTGCCAAAATATCTTTTCGCCATTGGCTGGCGCAAATTTTGACTCCTTTTTATGTACCAATAAATATAAGCACACAACAAGGATCAGAATCCGCGAGGCCAATTAAACCGGAAGTTGTATAGGGTGTCTCCGGGTCGTTATGTCCCAACGAGGCTTGAATTGAAAATCGAAAGACGAATTGATAATCGATGTTTGAATATGACAAGGAAAGATTGGGTACGGTACTAACACTAATAAGCAAATGCACGAGAAGAGAAGCAAGGAAAATAAGCTAGAGCATGCCTAAAAGCTAGGAATGGAAAAAAACACTTAAAGCTTTTATACTAAGACACAAATAAGCTCAAATAAACTTAAGACAAATCAAATAAGCTAAGCTAACTCTAAATAAACAATTTCAAAAAGCAATTAAGCTAAATTAAGCAAGAAAAACTCAGCAGTACTAACAACAGTGCTAACAGTTTTAACTACCAGTACTAACTTGGAGTTAGTACTGCTAGCGTTAAGTTAGTACTGCTAGCTTAAGGTTAGTACTGCTAGTTCAATGAAGCAAGAAATAAGCAAATAAGCTAAAAAGCTAACAACTGATACACTATTGAAAATACTTTGAAAAAGAAAATAAGCTTAAATAAGCTTACTCCTAAAGACAGTAAAGGAAAATGGTTTAATCTATTCTAAAAAGCTAAGAAAATCTTAAATAAGCAGAAATAATAAGCTGATAAGCTAAAGACAGTAAATGGAAAATGTTTAATCTACTCTATAGAGCTAGGAAATTGTAAATAGCAGACATAATAAGCTGATAAGCTAAAATGAACCACCAGTACTAACAGTTTTTACTAACATTACTAACTATGGAGTAGTACTGTAGTTTTAAATTAGTACGTGCTAGATTTTTAAAATCCAAAAATGAACTAGCAGTACTAATATTGGAAGTTTGCAACAAATCACTTTTAAACTAACAACTAAGCAAGATAAGCACTAAACATAATAATAAAGCATAAATAAGCAAGTATAGGAAACAAATAAACACTATTAACAGTTCTGCATTCAATAAGAAATAAAAGAAAAAGAAGAGACCACAACACCACTTCATCAAAACAGGCTAAACAAGAATCTACAAGCTCTAGCTTGGTATCAAACAAGCTAGAAAGAGTCCAATAAGCCCATCCAGAGCGGCTTTACATCCACAAAATAAGCTGAGATATATTTGATAGTGATATTGTGATTTTTTTCTTCTATTGCATATAAGCTATTTTAGTTTACTGAATTAAAGCAGCTTATGAATAAGCTGTACTGAGAGCTTTTTGAACACAAAAACAGCACAATGAAGAAACTTAACACTTGGAAATTGTAAATTGATTTAAAACTTCAAAGTTGCATTAAAACTTGAAAGTGTTACAAAGCTGAAAGTAAAGCTAAAAAGAGTTTTTACAAGAACTGAAAATAAGCTAAGTTATATTAGGACAATCCTGGATAATAAACCACAAAAAACATAAGCACACGAGAATAGAAGAGGCACACCTCCTCACGTTACACAGTTAGAAGAAAATAGAAAAAAGATAGAAGGATAAGCATGGGTTGCCTCCCACGAAGCGCTTATTTAAGGTCGCTATGCTTGACCCATCCTCGAATTCATTGGTCCATGGGGAAAGTTTGGGGATTCGGGACAACCATCGGTGGTATGTCCTCTCCAAAGTAGTGCTTAAGTCTATGACCATTCACGTTAAAGTTTGGTTCATTGGTTGAAGATAACTCAACGGTTCCATAAGGTAAAACTTGAGCAACGGTGAATGGTCCAGTCCAGCGGGTTTTGAGCTTGCCCGAGAAAATTTAAGTCGAGAATTGAAGAGGAGGACTCGATCACCAACGTTGAAAACGCGGTTCTTGATCTTGGAGTCATGAAATCTCTTTGTTCTCTCTTTGTAGATCAAAGAGTTCTTGTAGGCTTGATCACGAAGTTCATTTAATTCATTTAATTGAACTTCGACTAATAACCTTAAAAAGTAGCTAAGTGTTCGTCAAGGGGAACTAAAGAATCGATAGCTTCGACAAGTCCCGTTTTCATCATTTTTTAAATGCACACTAACTATCCCTAATATTTTTGGATTTTTTCTTTTTCTTTTCTTAACTACCATGTTTGACTTCCTTTATTATATCACATGGGAATCATAGATATGAGAAAAAAAAATAAAACGCCCATAGAATCTTCTAGGATGTCTGACGGATAATTTCAATCGTCCCGATTTTTCACCCTAGTCCCAATCTAAGGTTAATTTAAAAACGAAATCACCGTTAAGTACAAGTAAAGATGCTAACACTACTTATAACTATGACTTGTCAACTTTTCGCTCCTAACAATTATTCAATTAGAGTGATTGTGCTTAATTTTAAGTTAAATTTAGATCGACAATTTTAGAAAGTAGTATAGTTTATGTGCATAACCGATATTTCTAAAGAAATCTGGGGAAAAGACTAAGTTCACCTACTACCAGCATAGTCTTCGATAGATCCCAGCCGAGTTGACTTAGGTATCAAGTTGGACCTCACAGGAGAATGTTGCAATGTAATGGGGTTTACTTCACCTTTTAGGCCGAAATTTCTTAGATTTACCGATTAAAAATAAACAATACTTACTCAAGCACTCAAACATCAAAAAATTTACTGATCTCATTGGTGCGATTATACATTTGTATAGAACCTTTCTTCTCGAAACGTCCCCGCCCTTATCTGCTAAAGTGCCCATGTTTTTGGACACCCCACGGAGAATATCATCAAATAAATATACCGACGGACAAACCAATAACTTTGAAGTCATCCCAAGCAAGTTATTTCCTTTAGCTCAAAATTATCTTGAGTTAGAAAAAAAGAAATCTTAACCATTAAATTTCTTTCTATTGCTTTATATATCGCCCGTCATCATTACATGACTACAACATCGGCCACGCCTCCGACAAGATGTAGTGACTTAGTCTGACGACGGTTTCTTATTGATAATACTTACGAATGCACTTTGCATTGAGTATCTCACTATGGGCCTTGTTTTGAAGAACTGCAAACAGCGGTTTTGAGCTGCAAGATGCAGTAAACCTGTATCAGCCCACAGTTATATTTTTCATTTATTTTTATCATTTTTTATCATTTTTTTTAATTTTCCGTAATAGAGAAATTTCGTGTTTAGAAACACATGTTATAAAGCTGAACTATGATGATATTTTCGTTTTCGAAAAGGAAAGAGATTCTTTTTAGATATGTCGGTTTAATGTTAAAGAAAAATTAAGCAACATTTATTAGTCAGGTTTAAGAGCCTTTCTGGGAGAAATGTGACAAGTTATACCTATAAGCTTTTAAGATTTCAAATAATCTTGTTTAGTCTCTCTTTACTTTGTAAATAACATATCATTTTTCGTTCTTTGCCAAATTTAAAATCCTAATAACAGGATCCGCGAATAATGCTTTGCCTAATAAACTTTGTTTACTAATTGTTTAGGGACAAGTAGGGCTCAATTCGCCTTGCGATCGAGTCAAAATTTATTCTCATTCTACCCATTGGGAAAGTCAAAACTGTGACAAAACAATTTTTTTTTTAATTTTTCATTTTTTTTTGGTATTTTTGCGAAAATTTTGGTGGTAAAAACGGGATTACGTGATAACAACGGCTGCAGGCAAAATCAAATCGAAGATTCCCCCCATACTAGAACTAAACATCGTCCTCGATGTTTCAAAGGGGCACCTACGTAAATCTAAGGCCGTTTATTAAGTGTGCCAAAAGATAAAACGTTAGTCGATTAGATTTGGATACTGGATTCCCAAAATGAAGCTGAGGATGTGAAACTCTTGTGGATGAAGGGTGAAACTGCGAGCACGAGAGTCTTCACAATCCGGGAAATCCTGGACATACAACACAAAACACACAAAACACGGACAAAACACGGGTAATGGAAAATGTAGGCCTCCTCACACAAAAACACTTATTTATTACTACTACTGATAAGCATGGGGTGCCTCCCACGAAGCGCTTGTTTAAGGTCGCTATGCTTGACCCGTCTCCAAATTTATCGGTCCATGGGAAACGTCTGGAGGTCCGGGACTACCAATTGTGGTACGTCCCCTCCAAAGTAGTGCTTTAAACGATGACCATTCACTTTGAAATTTGGCCCAGAGTTTTGGGATAACTCGACAGTGCCATATGGAAAAACTTGGGTTACAGTGAATGGTCCACTCCAGCGGGTCTTAAGCTTGCCTGAGAAAATCTTTAATCGAGAGTTAAAGAGGAGAACTTGATCACCGACGTTGAAAACGCGGTTTTTGATCTTGGCATCGTGGATCCTCTTGGTTTTCTCTTTATAGATCAAAGAGTTTTCGTAGGCATGATCACGAAGTTCATTAAGTTCATTGAGTTGAACTTTTCTGTGATCACCCGCGGTTTTGATATCAAAGTTTGTATGCTTAAGGGCCCAGTAAGCTTTGTGCTCCAACTCGACCGGCAGATGACATGCCTTTCCATACACTAGCTTGTATGGAGTACACCCGATGGGTGTTTTGTAAGCTGTACGGAAGGCCCAGAGAGCGTCATCCAGTTTGTCCGACCAAGAGGCACGGTTTTCGCCCACGGTCCTTTCAAGAATCCTTTTCAAACCACGATTGGATACCTCAACTTGTCCACTTGTTTGTGGATGATACGCGGTGGAGAGACGATGAGTGACTCCGTATTTAAGCATGACCTTTGAAAATTGGTCATTGCAAAAATGGGTTCCGCGATCACTTATGATTGCACGAGGGGCACCAAATCTGGAGAAGAGAGTTTTAAGAAATTTGCAAACAACTCGGGCATCATTGGTGGGGAGCGCTTTTGCTTCAACCCATTTTGATAAATAATCAACGGCCACGAGTATATATTTGTTCCCTCTTGAAGACGGGAACGGCCCCATAAAATCAATGCCCCACATGTCAAAGATTTCGCAAACTTGGATAGAGTTTTGTGGCATCTCATCACGTTGCGAAATTTTGCCTTGACGTTGACAAATGTCACATCGGGTGACAAAGTCATGGGCATCCTTGTAGATTGTGGGCCAATAAAATCCTGAATCGAAGACCTTTTTAGCTGTGTAATTGGCACCGTAGTGTCCCCCGGTGGGTCCACTGTGGCAAGCTTTAAGAATGTCAAAAGCTTCTTGCCCCGAAACACAACGCCTAATTACTTGGTCAGCACAGATCTTGAATAGAAAGGGGTCGTCCCAAAAGTAGTGTTTGACGTCTTTGAAAAACTTTCTTTTCTGCTGAGACGACATTCCTTTGATCACAAAATTCCCCGCATGGTAGTTTGCAAAATCGGCAAACCATGGGGCATTATCATCACCACGAAAGGTAACCATCCCAAGTGTCTCGAGAGGAAATGTTTCCGTAATTTCCTTTTTCTCGAGCTCACTTTGATGGGGATTTTCAAGTCTAGAAAGGTGGTCTGCGGCGAGATTTTCTGCTCCTTTTTTATCACGGATAACGACATCAAATTCTTGGAGCAGCAAAATCCACCGGAGCAATCTTGGCTTAGCATCCTGCTTAGCAAGCAGGTACTTGAGAGCCGAATGGTCCGTATACACTATGCTTTTGGACAAGACAAGATATGGCCGGAATTTCTCGAAAGCATACACTACGGCAAGTAATTCTTTTTCCGTTGTAGTGTAATGTGCTTGAGCCTCGGTCATAGTTTTGCTTGCATAGTGTATCGGCTGGAAGTGCTTGGTCTTACGTTGCCCTAGGACTGCCCCAACAGCAAAATCACTTGCATCACACATGATTTCAAAGGGCAAGTCCCAATCGGGAGCAACTAGAATTGGAGCCTGGGTTAACTTCATCTTAAGGGTTTCAAATGCTTCGATGCATTCCTTCGAGAAGATAAACGGAGTTTCTTTTTCAAGGAGGTGGGTCATAGGCCGGGCGATTTTGGAAAAATCCTGAATAAATCGTCGGTAGAATCCGGCGTGACCGAGAAAACTGCGAATACCCTTCACGGTAGTGGGATGAGGCAATTTTGCAATAACATCAACTTTTGCCTTATCAACCTCAATCCCGAACTTAGAAATCTTATGGCCAAGGACTATTCCTTCCTTGACCATAAAGTGGCATTTTTCCCAATTTAGCACAAGATTGGTGTCTTCACACCTTTGGAGCATTTTGTCTAAATGGGAAAGGCAAGAGGAGAAAGAATCACCGAAAACCGAGAAATCATCCATGAAGACTTCCATGGTTTTCTCAATCATATCGTGAAAGATTGCAACCATACACCTTTGGAACGTGCCCGGTGCATTGCATAACCCAAAAGGCATGCGACGATAGGCAAATGTCCCATAAGGGCAGGTGAAGGTAGTCTTTTCTTGATCAAGTGGGTCAATCGGGATCTAAAAATAGCTGGAGAATCTGTCTAAAAAGCAATAGTACTCATTTCCGGCTAATCTTTCAAGCATCTGATCCATAAATGGTAACGAGAAATGGTCTTTACGAGTTGCATCATTGAGTTTTCGGTAGTCGATGCAAACTCACCATCCCGTAACCAACCTAGTGGGTATTAACTAATTTTCTTCATTTTTTACCACGGTTTTTTATCTCCCTTCTTAGGGACACAATGAACCGGGCTTACCCAGGGACTGTCAAATAGGGTAAATTAACCCGGCATCAAGAAGTTTGATAACTTCTTGCTTAATAACCTCATGGATTTTGGGGTTAACCCTTCTCTGATGTTGGACTACTGGTTTGGCATTTTCTTCCATCAAAATCTTATGGGTGCAAAACTGTGGATCTATCCCCTTAATATTAGAAATCTTCCAAGCTATGGCATGTTTATGTGACTTAAGAACCTTGATCAGGGCGGTTTTATCCTCATCTTTCAAGTTTTTAGCGATTATGACGGGTAATTTGTCATCACCCTCTAAAAACGCATACTCAAGATGGGATGGTAAGTCTTTGAGTTCTAGGTCGGGAGGATCTTCACATGAAGATTTAATCTTTTCAGGCACATTAATTTCACAAACTGGTGACGGAGGGAGATTTGGGTCACTATTGATCACACTTAACAATTCCTCAAGGTAAACAGTATCTCCCTCAGAATCATAGATGCCGTCAACACCCGGTGGTATTGAATCATCGTGTTCAAGAAATGCATCGATCTCTTCCATTAGAAAATCACTTCCTTCGAAGGGAGTGAAAGATGGAGAGCGAGAATCGATCATAAGGTCCGAAGGGGAAGTGGGATTGCCACTTTTAGAAATTTCAAGTACTTCTTGAACATATTCTTCACAAGCAATGTCAATAACATCGACTCGGTTAACCGATTCAATGATATTGTAGGAGAAAGTCTTAGTATCACCAACTTTGAAGGTCACAGATTGGTCATCATGTCTAAGGGTCATTTGTTCACCGTGAACATCTATCAAGGCACGTGCCGTTCTCAAGAAAGGTCTCCCTAAGATTAGGGGAACCCGAGGATCGGCGACGTAATCAACGACCACGAAATTGGCAGGAAAGAAGAACGTTCCAACTTTCACGAAAACATCCTCGGCGATGCCGGTTGGAGTAGAAATCGTTCGGTCGGCAAGTTCAAGTATCATTCGGGTTTTGGTCAAAGCTGGGAGATTTAGTTCTTTCCAAATGGAGAGAGGCATTAGGTTGATGCTTGCACCGAGATCGGCCAAGGCTAAGCATTCATTCATCTCTGGAAAATCACACGGTATAAGAAATCTACCGGGGTCTCCAAGTTTTTCGGGAAACTTTTTTAGGATAACCGCCAAGCAATTTTCGGTTTACAGGTGTCTCTTTGTCAACTCAATTATCTTATCTTTTTCATTGAGGGTTTCTAAAATTGGTGCAAATTTAGGATGTGTAGGAAGAGCGTCGTGAAACTGAGCTCGAATTGGAACGATTCCGAAACAAAAATCTCTCATAAATGTTAAAGCTAGGAAGAACGTCTTTTTTCACGGAGCTTCTCTTTGTTGGCCCTTGAAGGATAAGAAGGTTGTGTTTATTCTTTGATGCAATCAACGGGCTCTCCATTTGGTCTTTTAGTTTGGTACCACCGGAGGTTGGATGTTTTCGGTGCTTGTTTTGTTGCACCGTATATCCTTTTGTCCCTTGGGTTCATTTCCATCTCTTTTAGAAGAGAGAAATTTGATGGTCCATTATGGGAAACACCCGCTTTCGGGTAGTGATTGCTTTCACATCACCTTTCGGGTTAGCAATGGTGTTGCTTGGAAGAGAATCCGGGCCCGAAGTAGAAGCGGTATTACTATTCACGAATTTGGTGATCAGGTCCGTTATATTTGCCATTTGATTTTGCATATTTTGCATAACCGCGTCATTAGCTTTGACGTAGTTATCAAAATCGGACTTAGACACACCTGGTGCTGGAGGAACTGGAGCGGGAGCTTGGTAAGGTGGAGCTTGAAAAGTCGGGGGTTGATTAATCTGGGGTTGGTAAACTTGTCCTTGATTGAAATTATTACCCCGATTTTGGTTAAAATTGTTCCCCCGATTTTGGTTGAAATTGATCCCCCGATTTTGGTTGTTTTGATGGTTTTGCATAGGAGGAAAACCGGGAGGTCGAATTTGGTTTGCAACCATCTGAGGTCGGTAACTGGCATTCCCTTGGTTGTAGTTAACTGCGGCGGCTTGTGACACGTATTCTTGGATATTGTCACGATAAATGTTGCCATCGGTGGCTGGACAATTTTGGTAAGAATGACCACCCCCGCAAGTTACACAACTTTGCTCGACTGCTTTTACAGGAGCGGGAGCTGGAGTTTGGTTTTTCTTATCGAGAATCAATGCTCTAACCATATCTTTCAGCTCAGCAACATCGGATGAAACTGCTGGGGTAGAAGAGCTCGTACTCACTTTGGAAACAATGGCCTTGCTTCGTGATTGACGAACTTTGGACTTGCTCTCGATGATTTTTAGGCATTCTCGAGGCATTTTATCCAGAAAGTTACCACCCGCAGCGGAGTTCAATGAATCTTGATCATTTGAATTTAGGGCATTATAGAATGTATCGAGTTGATGCAATTCTGAAAACCCATGATGCGGGCATCCCCTAAGAAGATCATTGAATCGGTCCCATGCCTCGTAAAACGTTTCATCAAATTTTTGTTGAAATCTTGTGATTTCATTTTGAAGATTTGTTGTTTTAGAGGGAGGGAAGAATTTGTTAATGAATTTCGAAACAAGATCATCCCATGTAAGAATCGATCAAGGGGGCTCTTTTTCAAGCCAAATCCGGGCTGCTCCCTCGAGGGAAAATGGGAAAAGCATAAGCTTAACCGACGTATTCGGGACGTTCGGGAACTTCATCGTAGAAGTGATCTTGTTGAAATATCGGATGTGAGCATGTGGGTCTTCTTTATCATGTCCAAAAAATTGCTTGTTTTGAACAAGATTAAGTAGACCATGCTTGATCTCAAAGTTGTTCGCGGTAATTTCGGGAACAACGATCGCATCCTCGTAACCCTCGGTGGGTGCTTCGAGCAATTGCGCCATAGTACGATTATCGTCCATCGTAACTATGGGAGGATTGAAAAGTTCTTGGTTATTATTTGGTTTCTCAAGATTTGGTGGTTCAACAGAAGTTTGTTGGACTTGCTGTTGTCGACGTTTACGGGCTTGAGAACGAGTGCGCATGCACAAAATAGAAATTTTTAAAAAAAAATTACACTAATTTTTTTTTTTTGGTTTTTTTCAATGATTTATTCACAATGTATTTTACCGGACAATGAGATAAGACAACTTCTACCAAATAATCTACTTACTTCACGGTAGCTCTCAAAAAGATAAACGCACAGGTGAGCGGAGGAGTAGGAATAGCGCGAAGCTTATTTCTCCTTTCGGGTCGTAGTTCCTAGGAACAACCCTCCTTATACCCACTTTATAGTTTGTTTAACTTTTCAAGGTGAGCCGTACGTTGTAAGAGACACAAATGGCAAGTTTTTAAATCTTTTGTTCGAGTTGGGAACCAACAAGTTCACCGGAAGTTATTATGATAATACCTCAATTGAGAATATTATATTTTGGTATTTTTACCAATTTGTGAATTTTATTTCTTGATTAAGACAATGTTTTATATTTTTTTTTGTTTTTTCTTTTGTTTTTATATGATAATTATACTAATAAAAGAAAATGAAAAATATTTTTGTACTTTTTATATTTTTGTAGAAGAAAATATTCACAGATTCAAACACAAATTGTCAAACGTAACGATAATCGTTTTCAGCCTCCCCGGCAACGGCGCCAAAAATTGATTCGATGATAATATATATATATAATATATAAGCAAACACTCAACCAATTACCTTTGCACAAGGAATGGTCAAAAGTTCACCAAAATAAAATATATATGTTTCCGGAAGTTTGATTTCCCGGGTCGTTTTGTCCCAACGAGGCTTGAATGGAAAATCGAATGACGAATTGATAAATACGATTTGTTGGAATTATGACAAGGACTATGATTGGGTTTTCTATTTCTACAAGTTAAATATGCAAAAAACGATTAAATAAAACCTAAAAACCGAAAGCTAAAATAACTCTAAATCCTAAAACGGGCTCGAAAAACGCGGGCTTAAAACCTAAATTTTGCAATTAAACACAAGAACAATTTTAAAAGTAAAAATAGATTCTAAATGAACAAATAACAAAGTTTAAAAAAACTAGGACTGGAAAACGGAGGTCGTTTTTTGACCCAAAAAGAGTAAAGACCAAGACGGGGGAACGAATTCCTGTTCTTTAAATAGTGAAATTTGAGTTAAAAAATGACCCTACAAGAAAACAAATATTTTTCCTAGAAACTATATGACAAAAGAAAATTTTTAAAAAAAAGTTTATATTTTTCTGACTTTTACTTTTTTTTTATTGATTTTTTTAAAGTTTTTAAACAAAATAAATTATAAAAAATACTAAACGTTTATAAAAAATTCTAGAAAAATTACAGAAAATAGCTAAAAGGTTAAGGGTCCTAAGAAAAATAAGCCGGGGAAACCAGCTTATCAAATAAGCTGTCGAATAAGCTTTAAACAGCTATTAAGCTTATGGGCCCAAAACACCTTAAATACCCAAAGCGCCCACAAGGTCTAACAGAGATGACCAAGGGCAGCCGGTAGTGTGTGTTGTGTTTAATTAAAGGGTGAGGGATTTTTGATGGTCCCGGGTTTGAGTCTTGCTCACCGGGCTTTGGCCTTCCCCCCCTTTTTTTTGAAAAACTTATAAAATGAAAAATCTAGAATAAATGAAAATAAGCAACATTAAAACTTGGAATTCTTTTTGAAAAGCTATAATAAGCTCGGAAATAAGCTAAAAAGCCAACAGTGGCTTATAAACACAAAAGGGCTATTTGGCTCTTTTTGTTTGAAGCCTAATAAGCCAAGAAAGCCTTAAATAAGCTCACACATATTTCAAACAATGCTTACTAAGCATGGTTAAGCAGAATTAGACTAAAAACAAAGGCCAAATAAGCTGGAAAAGCTAGAAAACTAAATTAAGCTTAAAATATTCGCACTAACTACACCTAAGCTTACAATTAGTCAACATTTAGCTAAGGATAAGCTAAGCTAAGGCTAAACTACACTAATAAGCCATTCCTAAACATAAGTAAGCTAAAAAGACAGGAAAATAAGCTAAATAAGCTAAGTTACACAAAATGGGTCAAAACAGACAGCAATTCAGCCCCTGGGTGGCTTTTTGAGTGTAAAAATAAGTCACTTAAAGTGACTTTGGGGCTTAATGGCTTATGCCATTGAAAAGAGTGGCCAAAATCTATTTAGAAAAGCTTTTAAAAAGTATTTTAAAACAAGAATAAGCCCTTAAAATGGCTTGTTGAACAGTTGTTATGCTAGTGTATGCTGAGTAAATCAGCATATACTAAGTATAAGGAGCTTTTTCAATCTTAAAAATAAGTGCTTAATTGGAACTGTACAAGCTTATGGCTTGTACTTTTGAAAACTAGGATCTAAGAGCTTTTCAAAAATGCTTTTTGAAAGGATTTTGAGAAACAAATAAGCTTTGAAAAAGCTTATTAAAGGGCTGTTTTGTCTGTTTTTACACTTAGCACAAAATAGGACAGGTTTGAAAATAAGCTCTAAAAAACTCAAAATAAGCTAAATTTCTTAAAAAGCTATCTAAACTAACTTAATTCACCTAATGCAACAAGGAATAAGCAAAAACAATAAGCCACAAGCTCAAATAAGCTAATTGAGCTTTTGAGCTTAAGGCTGTTTGAAAAGCAGCCACAAGCTAACTCTTAGCTTAAAAATAAGCTACCTAGAAGGTGTTTTAAGGTTTGGGCTTTTGAGGACTTATTAAAGAGCTTATGGGCTCTCTAAAAATGTAGAAAGCTTAATGCTTACTACACAAATAAGCTTAGAAAGTTGGGCTTAAACTTGGCTTTTTGCACCAGGGCACAACAAAGGAATTTTATTAAAAATTCAGCTTAGAAATAAGCCACCTAATAAGCTCAAAACCACAAGGCAAGTCCAAACAGATCTAAAGGAGCTTACAATGAACTTGTGCACAAAAATTTAAGGTTTACTAACAACTTAAACTATCTAATAAATGGGGATGAAATTCAGCATTTTTGACTTTTTGAAAATCATAAAACTATGTTGACAGTTTTGAGAAAAATGCAAGTGACCACAAATGGACTTGACTAATAATTTTTGACACTCAAAAATGACACACTTTGAAACCACAACTCAGGTTTACAAGAGCTTATCCAAATAAGCTCTTTGATCCTTTTTTAAAAACCAACAGACTTAAGAAGACATTTAGAAAACTTGAATATCACTTTTGGACTTAAAAACTCTGGAAAACAGACTCTAATTGGCTCAATAAAGTTAGCCAAAGTTGGCCAAATGGCCACAACCCATGACCATACCATTTTTGACCCTTTTAGGCTTAACAAACACCCCTTTACTATTATTAAAAAACTGATTTTAGGCCTAAGGTATTAAAGACCAGGACTGACCATTAGCAATAGTAAACATAAATAAGCAAAAACAAGCCTAAATAAGCCACTAATAAGCACTGCTACAGTAACTTAAAAAAGAATGCAGGAAATTTAAAAGTGAAAACTTACCAAAGTCCAAAGTAAGGGAACCTATAACTAATCCTATCAAACCCGTAAGTCCAATGTATTTTCTGAACATATTTCAACCCATGGGTCCATCTAAATTTGACCTATCTTCCATGCTTCTTCAAGTATGTAATTTTTTTCTTGTTTTTGGTGTTTGTAAGAGTTTTGAAATTTCTTAAGTACTTTGTATTTAAATTAGGACAGGTTGTTTATATGTCTAAATAAGGGTTTAAAACACTTCTCAAAGGCTTTTATCAATAGAAACTCAAAAGATGACTTAACAACTCAAATTTTCATTAAAAATTAAAAAGTTTACAAGACTTGGAATTTTAAAGACAATAATTAGAAAACATAAATACAAGCTGAAAGTTAAAAGCTAGATAAAAGATTAGATGCCACAATGGGCTTACAAAGGATTTCTTAAATAGAAAAACGAGTTAGGGTCTTGGCCTCTCTCCTTTTTGTCTTCTTCTTGGTTGTGTTTCTTTTCTGAGACAGAAACACAAGGTGTGCTTGTTTTGTGAGTAGAAATCAAACTTCATCTTTGCCATTGAATTTGCCCTGTGCTTTCTTGAATTAATACCCATCGTAGGATTTGCTAACCAAAAAGTTAGGGATTGCAAAAAACATGGCAAGGTGGGGAAAAGGTTAGTGGAGGTAGAGGGTGAGGTTTATCCAGGTTAATTGGGGTGAAGGGATAAAAAGGGGATGGTTAACCCGTGAGTGGTTTGGGGGGAAATATGGGCGGGAAAACATGTTATAAACAGGTTTGGGGTGACAGGGTGAAGGTTTGGGGAAATGGCAACTTTGGTCCCCCAAAGTTATAACTGGTTTTGCAAGATTCGTCCTTGTGGGATGTTAACAGTTTGGGGACTTGGCAAGTTTAGTCCCCAAACGTGTTAAGAGTAATTGCATGCAGAGTCCTTGTGGCAATATGAGTTTGGGGGTTTGGCAGGAATGCCCCCCTCAACTCATATAAGTAAATTATACAGTCAGTCCTTGTGTGTTACAACTTTAAGGGGTTGGCAGAAGTGCCCCCCTTAAGTTATAAATACCCTTTTTCACTTAAAGTCTTTGAAATCTAACTTTAAGACTTGGCAATTTCAGTCCCTCAAGTTGTATTTTTGACTTTGCTTTGACTTTTCTTGACTTTGACTTTGTCGGGGTTGACTTTTCTGATGACTTTTTGACATGATTGACTTTTGGCTTTGATTTGGCTTTATCTTCACATACTTTTCCATTCCGTGCTCAGTTTTGTCATTTTTGGCTTTGTTTTTCGTCCTTTTGTAAATATCCATTTCCTGCACAACACAAATGCAAAACAAACATATATTTGGCAGTTTTTGTCTGTTTTTGGTCATTTAAGTTCGTTTTTAATGGAAAAAGGTATGTGTAATTAAGCACATACCACTTTTCATGTTCATTGAAGCATCCACTCTCCTGCATCTTATCATAGAGCATGTTCTTCAACTCATATTCAGTGAAAGAGTCTGCAGGTTTGGACGAAGGCTTAAAGAGATTAATTGGATTCTTTCAAAGCACATCACGAACCGTGCTTTCCATTCTTGGTTAGACGTAATCAGAAACAGCTTCTGGTAGTAGCTTTGGCAATTGATTCTTGACTTAATTAATGACATTTGCTTGTACAAATTCTTTAATTGCTTCAGCATGATCAACTTCAGATAACTGTTCGACTTTCTTTTCTAGTCCTGAAAGTCTTTGCTGGAAAGTTATTGATGGATCTAATTAAGAGAAATTAGTAACTTGAACTTCTGTTGTTATTGGTGGTGGTGTTGGTGTTGAATGTTCAGTAACCATTAAAATGACGATATCAACGAGTGAAGTTCTTTGGACAACAGGGTCCTCATGACGAATGGGAACATCCACCATTTACTGAATCTTAATTTCAGTTGTGTCTTTAAAAATATCATTAATTGAAACATCAGGATTCTCATTAATAAACTGGTTACCGTACTCAGAAGAAGACAGTGTTAAGCTGGAAGTAGGATTTGGCACTGCTGGCTCAGGTGCATGAACTGTAGCTTGTTCTCCTCCAGCATGTTCCATTCCAGCTTATTCATCTACTGGTGGTTCTTCTCCAGCTTGTTCCTCTATAGCTTTTCCTTCTTCAGCTTTGTTTTCATCAGCTTTGATTTCATCGTTACTAGAAATGTCTTTAGTTTCATCATCAAAGCCAGAACGTGAGCTGCTTGAATTGCCAGAAATGTCCTTTGGCTCATCGGGAACCTCTGGTACAATACTATATCCTTCACTTGAGCCTATGGATTGTTGTTGGATTTTTTTAGTCAAGCTTGCTAGGTTTGGTTGCTATTTTCAAGTCTGACACTAATTGGGCAGCAGGAGGTAAGGTTTCCATTCTTTTTAGCTTCTTAGAGTGATCAAAGGCATCTTTAGTTTTCTCATTGGGAATCTCTATGCCAATGAAAACACCAGTTGACCTTCGAATCAATGGTTGTACTTCATCATCTTCTGTTTCTTCAGACTCTGCAGTATCTGCTACCTTTTCAGTGACAAGACGAGCGTGTGTTTCATGCAATCAATGTTCTTCTTCTTGTTCCTCTTCCTCAATTAAGATGATAGAGTTACCTAACTTAAGAGCTTCATCTGGATCTGGAATTATGTTATCATCAGCGGTGATTGAACTTTTCTTTCTTAGAGTTGTAGCATTCTTCTTCTCTTCGTGCTGTACACCCGTATTAGGCTTCTTCTTTCCCATTAACCTTTTGCCTTTACCTCCTTTGCCCACCTTTAGTATTTGTACTTTAGTACCAGTTGATAAAGTTAGATAGGTTTGGTAGGGAACCGAACTCTTGATTTTATCATTCATCATTGAGTCTGGAATGGACATTCCATTCTTCTGGTGCTTTTCTCCCTTGTTCACAAACTTCAGTTTTCCCAAAACGGAGTCATATTTGATAGTGTTGATGAACGAGCTGTGTTACTTGGGCAGTGAATTATGTTTAGAGAGGAAGTGATGGATGATGACTTTTGTGAATCTAGGATAAGGCATCTGTTCTCGTCTCTTAGCACTGGACTGTCTGCTGTCAATCTTCCTAGATTAACTCTGCATAATCAACGTTATTTTTGTCTATCAATACCCAAAGACTTCCCAGATAAGCACCTAATGATAATAGACAAGAAAGTTCTCCAAGGCTGATACATGACCCTTATAACCAGGTTATTTGACGAAGAAGACAAGTGCATCATGAGGAGGTGGTTCAATAAACTCTTGATTTAGAACTTTTGGTGTAATCCAAAGAATTTCAGGAAATAACTCAACTTTGATTTCAAACTTTTTATTGTCAAGCTAAAACTGGTAAAAAGAAGTACTCTTGTTTTTGGTGATGGTATACCAGAACTGCTGCATGTATGTCTGAGGAACATCAACAGTGATGATAAAGGCATTGTAGCATGAGTACTGTTTGAGAATATCCTGAGTAAGCTGATAATTAGGTTCCTTTTGCGTCTTTAATAGATCAATCCTCATGCTGCATGAACCAATCTTGACTTGATCAACAATGGGTACCAATGCTTCATCAAGAGCAACTTGTTGTAGGTTTTCTTGGTCCATAATTCTGCTAAGAATTGATCAATCCAATTTATACAATACACATATATATGCCTCAGATTAGATTGATTATTCTTGTTATTATGCTCGGTGTTGATAGATTAATGATTATGGTTCAAGTTATTAAAGCCCGAGTTAGAAGCACAAATCATGAAAGTCAACTTAGGTCAACAGTCAATGTTGGGTCAAAGGTCAAACAGGTTAACACAAGTCAAACTGTTAAACTATCTTAAACCACGGATCTAACTTTAAGTTAAACCGCGGGTAAGAATGAGTTTAAACCGCGGGTCCTAAATGGAGGGTCTAAACCGCAGTTCAAAATAAGGTGTTTAAACCGCGGGCTTAAGAATTGATTTAAACTGCGGGTTCCTTTTTTGACCTGTAAACTATAGGTTCTCCATTAAGGATAAACCGCGGGTCTAACTTCCTGATAAACCGTGGGTTTGACCAAAAATATATAATCCACATGCATGAACACCTGGTAAACCGCGGGATTTACAAAAGTGAACTATGGGATTCATAATCACTAAGACATATTCACACAATCATATAAACATATTTAGATCCATTTTAACCAACAACAAACAGATATTAACACTTTTTATGCATTTAGAAACCCTTCAAAACATATATGGCAAAAACTATAAATTTGAGCACAAGTTTGAACATATTTACAAGTTTTTGACTACACGAGATCAAACATTATCATAGAATGCCAAGATAAGCTTCATTTAAACCACAATAGTGTTACCTAGGCTAATACGCATCCAAACACCCCTTTTCTTTCTAATCCACAAGCAAGAACACAAAGGATCAAGTTTTAGGGAAACCTAAATGCAAATGAGTGATTCTTAGGCACTAGTGGACTCTAATACACCCTAAGAACACAAACCCAAAAGGATTTCTTATGATTTTCAGCCCTAAAGATGATCGTATATCACAAATGGTTAATCCCTATACAAAACTGTTTTAATCGAAGCTTATTTATCACCTAAGGACCATTTGCCCCATGGTTAATTGCCCTACAACACACTTTTGATATTATGAACCCTAAGTAGGGTTTTAAAGATTTTTGAGTAATTTTGGGGTAATTAACCCAATTCCTTTCACGAGAGTGATGTATAGGAGATTAGAAACAAAATTTATGCTTACTTTTTTGCTTGAAAACTTGATTTGATCTTGTTTTGATGGTTAGCCGCGGTTTATGGGAGACGAGGGTGAAAATTTTAAAAGTTTTGTTTTTGATAAATAAGGATAATCTGCGCCTTAGGGTTTAACCTTTTACAAGTTTCGACTGTTAGCAGTTTTAGTCCCTGTGGTTTTTTAGGCTTTCAGTTTTCTTTTAAACTTTCCTAAGGCATTTATATCTTAGGTAAATGACAACTTTGGTCCTTGAATTTTCTAACTTAAAAGCACTATGACTTATTTTGCATTCTAGACCCTAAAGTTTGAAACAAATGACATCTAAAGCCCTTTGAGTTAATATGAATTAACTCCCCTTCAAATAGTGATCCGTCAATATAAAAAAACATTTTTTGTTTATTTTATGATTTATTTGAAGCATCATTTTAAAAGATTGTTCGTTAGCATATTCTCCTCCTTAAACACATACCCGTTTTCTATTAAAAGAGTTGTAGTCATGAACCTGTTTTCTATTGAAAGAGCTGTAGTCTTTGCTTGAGTGGTCAAATTATCTTTTAAAAAACGTTTGTGATTACTGAAAACACTGATTGTTTTGAATGACAACACCAAAAATAAGATTTCTCTTATTTTGAAAAATAAATGCACTGACACGTACACTTATTTTATTGAGAAGGCCTGGGTTGTGTAGCAAAGTATACACAAACCTTTGTATGAACATGAAGTAGTTAATACCCGAGAAAAATAATTTTTTCGTTGAGAGGTCAAGTTATCTTTTTGACGATATACTTGCCTTTAAGATGATGACCGGGTTGCAGTCTGAAATAACTGAAAACCATTGACATGTTTTGAAAACTTTTTCTAACTTCTACTCGAACTTTATTTACAGCTCCGTGTCAGTATTAACTGACATTTCTAGTGCCGTAAATATTATAGATTTCAGAAGACATGTCATTTACCATATTTTTTGTATTTTTCTGATTTTATATTTTTGTATTTTCTTTTATAAAATTTTATAAAAATTAAAATCTTTTTGTGTTTTGTTGGTTTAACAATGTACATAGGATACAAGAAGAGCGTCCACCATTAATCTTCTTCAGACTCTGCAATACTTTTCAATATTTCTGGAGACATGCTTTTCATTCCAATCCGGCTAATAAGAAATTCACATCTTTCCCGTGACAATGCTTTGGTGAATATGTATGCCAACTGATATTCGGTCTTGACAAAGTAGAGCTCAACCACACCATTCTTCACCTGCTCTTTAATGAAATGATATCTGACATTGATATGCTTAGATCTTGAGTGGTGAAAATTGTTGCAACATAGAGCAATATGTTGGTGTTTTGATAATGAAATAACATATTATTAACAATTAAACGTAGCGGATAAAACACCTATCAACGGATCCATAGATTCATATGATTAATCAAATAAATAACAACGATTATTACCTTTGCAGAGTGATTAGTAGAATCAAACAATGACCTTCACTTGTACACGATCCACCCAAGAAACTAAGTGACCAAAGTAGATCACATCTATGAATATCCACACTACACTTCACCGTATACCTCTTGGATGCTAGTCCTTAAACCCGTAACCTTGGAATATACTTTGAATGAACAAGAATCAAAGTAATAGATCAAGAAAATAAAAACCCTAGATAGGGGTTATGTTTGTGACGTGTGTTTTGAGGAGAGAAAGACGGGGGAAGAGAATTTTTGGTAATCAATTGCCCAAATTATGAGAGGATATCAATATATTTATAACATAAAATTAATCGTATCCCATCCCTAAAACTCCTCCATGGGTTGGCTCCTTAATAGGGCTTGATAGGCTTTCCATTTAATTTCCAAGTCCAATAAACTAAGTCCATTACTTAGTTATTAGAGGCCCGATATTGATCCCGCGTTACGTAGTTTATTTATATACCGTAAATACAATAAATACGATATATAGAGTGGCACCTCAGTGTATATGTGTATGACCCCATAGGCTTACATGTGTCTAGCCGTATATTATCTATTATAACATGAGCATACTCCAACATATATCACTTGTGTACGTCATAAAAATCAAGTAATAATACAAGTTAAGGTTAGGGTCTAGCAACACGCCAATGCCCCCAGAAATATATGAGGATTATTTCTTAAACATCACATTTTAAATGGTTTAGATATCAATCATCCTTTGTTATAGATATTATGTTGAACATTAGACACGGATCATGAGTCATTCTAATGCTTAACGATTCTATTTCTCGATATGGATATTGAACTAGATTACCAAATTAATCAAGTATCATTTTAATTACATTTAGGCGTGGTCACACATACATCTGTTCAAATCATCAAGGGGCCCATTAGTATCTAACTTTAAAACATGTGGAGGAACATATCCTATTTTAACTGTACGTGCCCGTCATCTGTTCACATCCCTCCTGAAAATGGCCTTTATAGCAGCCTTGTTCAGATCAGCGTTGAACCATATCAAAGATTGACATTCTACACACATAAAACCTACTAGCATCTTAAGTCTAATGATGAGAGACATAACCACTTGCGAGATTTACTATTAACGCTGATCCATGTAGTGATTTCTCGTAGGTTGGGCCAATCTAATGTTCATCCAGTGAACAACATATGAGTTTGGCGGAATCATCCATTAATATTCACACCATATGAATATGACCAAAACACTCATAGTTTCCTTATTTCAATGATACTCCCGTAACATTAACAGACAGAATAAATAAATTATTCATGGATTTAAACATGCAAATATAGAACATAATTGTATAAATGAAGATGATCATACTAGATGTATCAATTACAACTGCTTAACATTCCATTATCCAAATAATAAAAACAAATATACATGAGACTATTAGCATGTCGAAGTTCAATGTTCCTATCATGATAAACATGTTTAGTACAAGACATTGACTTTGTAAAAAGTAC
Source organism: Tanacetum coccineum (assembly GCA_026074375.1). NCBI lineage: Eukaryota > Viridiplantae > Streptophyta > Magnoliopsida > Asterales > Asteraceae > Tanacetum > Tanacetum coccineum. Next base: position 51,455 of record BQNB010028699.1, read on the forward strand.
CAACTAAGTTGTCATCTGAGTGAACTTTGAGAATACTTGTTTCAAAACTCACAAGCAGTGAAGGTTTTGAATAATACGATGATTGTCATTTTGTATATGTACGTTCAAGTGCTAATACAATAATACTAGCATCGCCACAATACATTACATAGGTTTTTTGAAGCAAGCAAAACCACCTATTTAAGACAATATTCTTAATAGCATCCTAAACTGTAAAGTATTCTTATTCTATAATGAATGATACAACGCTGCTTTCAATCAAGCATGTCTAGTCAGTAATATTATTATTTATGATTAAATCCTGATATGACTAGGATCAAGAATCATCTCAATCAAAATAAGCATTAGTGTATAAACTCAACTCTAATCTCCTTATTAAAAATCCATAAACGATGAACATGTCTTTAGTCATTTTGTAACACCCCCAAAAATATGACAACGCAACGGAATACCACATGGGGTGCTACTTCATAATACACAACGCTAGATACAAGAGAACGACCTCTAAATGTGTCGTTTGTAAAACAATCTCGTTGATTTTCTGAAATCAAAATAATAGTTGTCCCATAATTGCATCACCATGAAAAACTTGAATGTAAAGACTCCAATGCACATCAAATAATCCAAGCATCTAATTCATCTGAGAAAAACATGCTTAAAAGTGTCAACATTAAAGTTGGTGAGTTCATAGATTAGTTTAAATATGAATGTAAGTTTCAAATGAATGTATTTGTCCATGTATCATCTCTAGTACATGTAAAAAGCGCAAAGATTTATAAGAATGCATGACCACATTTTATGTACCAAAAGTACCTAAATCTCATCCAAAGATTTATAAAGAAATGTATGGATCCAAATTTATGTCACTTTAATGTTTAAGTATGTATAAGCAACTTTTTTCAAGGCATAGTAAATATTCTGTGAAGTAATAATACAATGATTACGATTACTTCTAAGACTTGAAACTGCGACGTAGACTTGTATGTATGCCACTTTATTCAAGGCACCGTAAGAATGTACCCATCGTAGGTGTTCCCTCCAAGAACACCCGGGCAGTAATAAAAATAATGTGTTCCCCTCATGGGTGTTCCATCACCATGAAAAACTTGAATGTAAAGACTCCAATGCACATCAAATAATCCAGGCATCTAATTCACCTGAGAAAAACATGCTTAAAAGTGTCAACATTAAAGTTGGTGAGTTCATAGATTAGTTTAAATATGAATGTAATCCACTGTGTCATCACAGTACCTTGTAAAATGTTTATAAAATATGCACGACCCATTTTATGTCACCAAAAGTACCAATCTTATCCCAAAGATTTATAAAGAATGCATGACACATTTTATGTCACCAAAATGTACCAATCTTATTCCAAAGATTATTATAAACAATGCATGACAAATTTTATGTCACCAAAATGTACCAATCATGTATTTGTCGGGGCTTGTAGTCCCAATGTAATACGACATGTTATAACGTTCGTTCCCAGTGATAGCTAGTCACCCGAACGGGGGTTGTCAATCCCGAATAGATCTATTTTATATCATTCGCGTGGACATCACGCTATAATGTTCGTTACCAGCGATAGCTTAATCACCCGAACAGGGATCCACACCCGAATAGATCTATTTCATAACATTCGCGCTCACCCTCCAAGTGATTTACAGTTCATGACGCTGTGACGTAGACTTGTATGTACCCATTTTTGGGCAGTGATACAAATAATATATATACTCCCGTTACCGGTGTTCCCTCCAAGAACACCCGGGCAGTAATATAAAAATATGTACTCCCGTTACGGTGTCCTCTAGTAACAACTGGGCAGTAATTTTATTGGCTATCAGTTCAATCAGCCTAATGCTAATCCGAATTATTTCAAGTAAAGTATGCATTTGTGACCAAATGAGTCAGTAATGTATCCCTAGCGAGCTATGCGAAATAAGTATGTAAACCAATTTGTAACAATTATGTAAAGCATTTGCTAAAACAAGCATGTTCTCACCCCAAAAATTATGTAAAACTAGTTAAAACATGGGCTAATAAATTGCTACAAATCCTTTTAAAACAATACTATTGTTATAAGATAACCCAAGTATAAGGATTTGTAGGACAAGCATGTATCCCCTCGCGGGTTAATAAACCATTCAAAATATGATAAGCGAGGCTATGAAACTCAAATGATTAAGACCTACGATCAATTAATCCATTAAATCACAATCTGAATTGCAACGATCTCGACTACGACCTATAATTAGTCCGTTTGATTAATAACACATATAAATACGACCCGATGCGTAATCGTTACCGCGAAATATACATATTTTTATATGTATGCAGTCATATATCCATGTGATGAGAAATCCACGTGCGGTCTTTAAAACCTTAACCCTTTTACTATATTTTTATGTATATTTACTATTTTTCGTATATATAATATTCTAATATTTAAAGAAAGTTACTATTTTTAGACCTTCCGTTTTTAGAACCGAACAGTGGTATTAAATAATTAATTGAAATAATATATTAACCGATATTTAGTTTTTGACCCGCTATATCTTAACTTTTAAAGCAGACAATCCTCGCGGCAAAGTAAAAACGTATATACGATACAACTTTGTGTTTCGCCGGAAGGCTGAAACGGGCTCGAAAGTGTCAAATGTTTATTCAATAGATATTCCGATTAATGTATTGAAGATAAACTTATCTTTCTATTAAAGTGTATATTTCGATTTCGTTCCAGTTTCTTCGTTATTGAGAGTTAAAAGTCCCATTTTATATCAAAACGTCTGTCAAAATATAATTTGTTATAAACGCACCCACTGTTGGTGTCATAACAACCAATCGCGCCCTACGCATTTTAATAGCCAAACGCACCCACTGCGTTTTATAAACCAACCCGAACGCCCATTTTTGGGTGGGCTGCCATCAAAACAAACACCCTTGCGGGTGTTGTCTCTGCCAAACGCACCCCTATTTGGGTGGCTGACCAGACAACCGAAAGCACCCTATTTGACGATTTACAACAAAACAAACGCACCCTTTAGGCTGAAACCAAACGCACCCTAATTGCTATCTAACAAACCAAACACACCCTCTTATGGCTGCTATAACAAACCACTCGCACCCCTTGTTGCTTAGCAAAATCAAACGCACCCTCTTATGGCTTTCACCCGAAACCAAACGCACCCTAGGTGGTGGCGGTATTACACCGAACGCACCCTTGAGGTGCTGCTGTTAACACAGCGAAACAAACACCCTTAGTGGTGTTTTTATCGAAACCAAAACACACCCCGACTGGTGGAAATCAACGGACCCTTTTGTTTATACAAGAACCAACGCACCCTAATCGGTTTATAAATAAAACCAAACGGACCCTAACCTGGTGCTTATCACCAAAACCAAACGCACCTGTGGTGCGTGTACACAAACCAACCGCACCCTTCTTGGGGCTTATGACCACCGAAAATAAACACCCTCGTGGTGTTATCTTACAAACCGCACGCACCCTTTTTGATAAATAACACCAAACGCACCCCTTTCTTTTTGTGTATAAGAAACCGAACGCACCTTGTTGGAGAGAGCGACGAGGAGATGGAGATGGTGGTGATGTTATGGTGGCGTCGGTGGGGAGGCAGCCAGAGGAGGGGGCGGCGCGTGTTGGCGAGTGTTATAAGGGATCGAGTAGATTCGCTGATGAGGAGCATCTTTGGTGTTGGCCGGAAAACTCGCCGAAAAAGTTTTCCGACGGCCGGCGGCGGTGGTCGAGTGGTGGCCGGCGATGGCTGGAAAATATGGTGGGGGAGAGAGTTATAAATGGGTGTGTGTATATTTGGGAGATGGAAATGAAAAAATTAAAATAAGTTTTATATTTATATAAAACTTTTAAACTAAATGTAATATGTTTAATAGTTGAGGGTTTATTGTGTAACTTTTTATATAGTTTTTGATAACTATCGGTTCAGGACTCGTTTGGATGACTTAACGAATGATTCAACGCGCGAAACTTGCGCCGTTGTTTTCCAAATCATTTTTCTGATGAAAATGAGTATTCACTTGATAATATTTCATAAATATTTTATAACATTTAATAAAATATCTGTTATTTATTTTGTGAACCGGTTACGTCTCGTTCAAAAGTAAAAATAGAAATAGATTTTTAACCCGTATATTTGCGTTATCAACAAACGGTACTGAATAAAATGTTAAATAATTTATTAAATATTCTTATTTAATAAAACGTGATAATTAAATTTAATTTAATTATTTTTGTGCCGGTACTCTTTCTTGATTCTAAAATCTTGCGAGGGCATTTCAGTCACCTACTGACTGTTTCCAGGTCTCAGTCAAAACTAAAAAGTTGTCTGAAATATTATTTCACATCAAATTGCTTTAGAGTCCGAGTCGTGAATACGTAATTTTGATGATCGTTCTTATAAGTCAAGCCAGACCTTAAAAGTCAAAGATTGAAATCGTCATTCAAAATTTCGAAAATTCTTGGATGTTACAGTGTTTGCTTGACTAATGCCAGTCCAAGACAAACAGGGACGTCAACCCCGATAGATCTATCCATAACATTCGCGCTCACAAAGATTGACGGTTCATGATAAATCGGGCAAATAGCATCTTGGGTTAAATCGGGACTTAGACTAATCAGTAATGAGTAATTGTACTTGTATTCACACGTTTCAAATAAGCAATGTTCTCACTCTAAAAGATGATTTAAAACAGTATAGTAGGGGCTATGAAAACTCACCTTGTCGGTTAATCGTCCGTAACTAATAGTGGTTCAATGCACGTCAAAAGTAACTCAGTCAAACACCTAAATAATTATGACAGAGTCTGAGTTTACATTCTAACAATACTTAATGTATAACACCCCGTGTTTTAGGACAATGTACGACGTTGATAAAGTCGCTATTTATTCTTTTGTATTGTACGCGTTTGTTT